>VNJO01008427.1:0-106668 GCA_008042535.1 Drosophila tani
GATCTAGCCATGTCCGTCTGTCTGTCCGTCTGTCCGTCTGTCCGTCTGTCCGTCTGTCCGTCTGTCGGTTTCTACGCGAACTAGTCTCTCAGTTTTTGAGCTATCGAGCTGAAATTTTCAGCATAGTCTTATTTCTTTAGCACGCAGTATATATGTCGGAACGACCGAAATCGGACTACTATATCCTATAGCTGCCATAGGAATGATGGCGAAATTAATGTAAAAAAAAATTTAACTTCTCTGTTTTTCAACGAATTTCTATAAATTTTAAGACATAGCAGTTTTTTAAGGTTCTAGAATTACGGTTTTAATTTCATTAAGATCGGTCCACTATATCATATAGCTGCCATAGAATCGATCGGTCCATTTATATGAAAATGTAAAATTCTACATGTAAAATGTAAAATTTACAAAATTCGATGTTTTTTCAACATTACTAAAATGGTTCGATTTTCAATGATCCAATTACAGACTGCAAGGGTATACCAACTTCGGTTTACCGAAGTTAGCTTTCTTTCTCGTTTGATCTAATAAAAACTGTCAAAACGTTTGCAGGATGCTGGGAAAATATTTACACGGCTCACAAAGGCACAGAGGCCTGCCGGAGGGAAAGGGAAAGGTAAAGGGACGACGGTGGACGGTGGAAACAGTTAGGAGGCTGCAGCAGGAGACAAAAGGGACCTAAAAGGATCACAGCAGCAGGTCAATGCTTGGGCGGTATGACACATCGAGAATTTAGACATTAAAGGACCCACAGCTGATCATGGGTGTCCGACGGCTGCCTATTGAAAAGATGAAAGTGAATTTCCCTTTTGGGCAGAGCCAGAGCCAGAGCCAGAAGAATGCCAGAAATGAGCAAGAGGGAAGCCGGAGGAGAGAGAGTCGAGCTAGGACGAGCTGGGACGAGGAGCCGTTCTGGGCGGTCCCTGCACGTTTAGCTATTTTTATGGAGTTCCCGGAAATTGTCGCTGGCCCCGCCGCTCCGCTCTCTCTCTGTTCTCTCGAAACTCGAATCTCGAAACGTTTATATTAACACGGCTCCGGTGCATTGTTGGCCTGGCTATCGGAATCCGTTTCTACTTTGCCGCCGCCTCCTACGATGGATGGGAAAACTCGGCCTGGTCTTCACTGAAACTGAAACTGAAACTGTCATCGCCGACGCCCGCGCAGAGGATGTGCAGTTGAATGCCGGCCGAGTGAGCCGTCATTTCCTGTCCACCTTCACCTCCATCTCCATCTCCTCCTGCCTCCTGCCTGGTGGTTCCTCCATTTCTCAATGTCAGGGGTTGCACAAGAGCCGGGACTTTGGCCGGGACTGACCTTGCCGCCGGCTCAGCAGCTAGTAGCTCCCGCCGCCAAAGGGGAGCTTAGCAGAAAGGTTCGGCTTTGGCCTTTGGTTTTGGCTTTTGCGATCGTAAAAAACGGTTAAGCACTTGATTTATGGGGTGTTATAAGGTGTTAGATCTGCCCAGGTATACAGGCTACACACGGAGGCAGCCCCATTAAGTGCCAAAAGTGCCAAAAGTGCCAAAGAGTGCACAGAGATCGGCCCGATCGGCATTCGCATGAGTAATCCCATTGAGCGCCATAAAAATGAAAATTTCTTTGGGGCTTTCTTCAGGCTTTAATGTGTGCTGTTTAGGCCAGATATTCCGTGATCTAAAATAATACAAAAGTATTTAAGCTTATACTTAATTTCCTTTAAGCCATAAATGTATCGAATTGCCAATCTTTGAGGTAAGGAATGCGTTAAAGGGTTATTTGGGCAACATGTACTCAAGGGATGTTTTTTTCTTACTAATTTATTTCTTTAAAAAACGCAAGGTAAGAGTTAAAATATCCCTTATACTAAATTTATTTAATCCTGAAAATTATAATTATATAAATATATATTTTAAAGGATTCTACTCAAAGATATATATATTTGTAGGTATTTTACACAAAGATCTTAACGAAACAAATTAAATATAGCTATCCTCAATGAATTATAAATATATTTCCTTTAATGTTTAGGCTTGAATTTCTTTATATTTGTTTATATTTCCTTTAAAACTTTATACATTTTCTTTAACATATCTGTAAAGAATTTATTATTACTCTTATTGTTGTAAAGCCTTCAGTTAAAGCTTTTTCTGTTGAAATCTCAGAATATTGCGGCTGACTCAAGTCAATTTCTAGTTCAAGTTCTAGGGGTTTCATGGTGAAATATGTGCGAGCGTTGCATAGTTCTAGGCTTGTTCTAGACCCGATTTTCAGGGCTTTCCGCCGGGTCCCAGTCCCAGTCCCAGCCCCAGTGCCAGCTGGGGTCTACTTATCGCCGCCCCGTCACGTAGACGTAATCGGGGCGATAAGCACACCGGAGCAGCGCCTAAGAGGCGGCAAGGTTCGCCCGAATTAGATATAATTAAGCAGCGTAAGTGCAGCGCTCTAAGCTCGCCCATCGCCACTCGGCAGTTGGCTATCGGAGATCAGCAGGAGCAGCAGGAGCAGCAGTGGAGGCAACCAGCAAAAAAAGGAAGTTAATCCGTGGCCATAATCGCCGCATAGCGCCACAGCATGAGGCAGCTTCGAGCAGGCCATTGAAGTGTCTGCAGTGCCACACATTGCCGGCTCCCCTCTGTGCGCCGGCGAGGGTGTCTGTGTCCCCGATGCTAATCTCGGCCAGCTCTGCACAATGATACTCTCGCAGGTAGTGGGGTCCAAGTGGTAAGTGCTACTTCCATCCAAACTTTAATGAAAAATCAAATGTATGCCTTCCCATATATATCTTTCGTGACCTAAAAAAGTCAATAATAATTAAATATTTTTTTCCCCTGAGGATTAGGGCATCTGCTCTTCGTTCCGAACCCCTTGAAGTGGCGAACAATGTCAATATAAATATTGTGTAGCACTTTAGCATTTAACAATGCAACAGCAGCAGCAGCAGCAGCAGCGATAGCAACAGCAACTCCTCCGCGGAGCCACAATAAACAAACAATTACGGTTTCATTTTGCCTTGCAGTGGCACTTCGACCCAGTCTTCCAGTCCTCCAGTCTTTAGAGACCAGTCTTGGGTCTCCATCTTGGCTAGCAGTGCCAAGCAGTGTCCAGCTCCCTGCCCCACCCGGGGGGCAAGACTCCTCTTGCGGCATTGCGGCATTTTGTGTGCGACTCACGCAGCGGGGCGTCAAAAATTTCGCACAAAGGCTCGAAAGAGACCTCTGATAAGGGAGTTGCAAGTTGCAAGTTGCAACAATGGCAGGCCGAGTTGCAATCACTTTGGCCAATCATGGGAAGCAAATCGCTCCTGGCTAGACTCGTCGCCCCTTGTCTAAGCCCAACTAATTGCGAGCGGCGCTGATTACTCATACGCCCCCATGCCGCCTTTGGCAGGGAAGCAGGGGAGCAGGGGCCGGGGCAGCAGGAGCGGGAACAATGACGGGCGGCGGCAGCAACACGCGAGGAACATGGGACAAACAAGACAAGAGGCCGCAAATATTTGTTAAACTTGACACCAAACAAAAGAATTTTACCGAAAGGATTTGAATGAACCGAAAAAAAAGGCGAACAATATAAGCGCTGCGGCTGGAATGCGACAGACGGAGATGGAGATGGAGACCGAGGAGAGCCTGGAGCTGGAGCTGGTGCCAGGATGGAGGATGGAGGATGGAGCAAGGCAGCGACGAGGCAGCAAATCAAACACAACAAATCGCCAGGCAAACACCAAAATCAAATTGTACAACAAAAGCCAGGCAGGCAGGCAGGCCGACATTAACGTCCACGCCACAGTGGTTACAATCAGCCCGAGAATTGTATACAAAATATTGCCACTTACTTGGCAATTACTAAAAGTATTACTTCCATTTACTTAATTATTATTTATTTATTTATTATTATTACTATAATTTTTTTATCTATTATTTATTGTTATTTTTTATTTATTAGATAATTAAGTTGGAATTTAAAGGTGGAACCTAAAAAAACTATTGAAGAGCGTGCTTTTTTTGTGATTTATCTTGTGAGAACAAAGCAATGAGTGCTCTTAGCTACGATCCTAATTATGATTATACAGCTGCAATTTGCACACTAAATAATGCATTTATGAGTATCAAAGTAAGCGTAAAGAAGTGTGATAATATCTCCCTTTCTCTGATACCAGAAGCTCTACACATATCTCTGGGGAGTTCTTCCCTAAGACCTAAATTTCAGCAAGAATTATTAAGGTAAGAAATATGTATCTTTTTTGATGAGATTAAGTTTAAGAGGCTTCTTTTATATTTCAGATTTTACCCAAATAATTACCTTATTGGTGTAATCTAATTTATATTTTATATTATTTATAATAAAATATTGATAATATTCGAGGGTAAGACAACAACAGTATCATTTGATTTTAAGCCGCACATATTGTTTTACTGTATATTTTGTATTAAACAAAAACACCTCTTAAGCAGGTGAGATAATAGTGACGATGGCACCTTCAAATTCAAAAGTTTCTTATATGAATTTTTTTGTGATTAAAAGAAACGTTAAAAAAAATAAATTACAAATATTTCAACTAGTTTCTAATTCGACACGGTGGTCTTTAGTATAAAGGCAAGGTATTTTCAGCTTAGTGCCGAAAACGTTATGCCGGTTTAGTATGCAGCTTGAAAGAGGTTTACACTACCTTTCGTTCAAGATATTAATGGTTCTGATCGGACTATCGTAACAGATTTTCACTTATACAGCTCTATGTATGTAGTAGTCTCTCGTCACTACGTGGAGTGCCGTCCACAGTAATAAAATATTGTTATTATTCGAGTGTTGGACAACAGTATCCATAGATTTTAAGCCGTTCATATTGTTTAAATATATATTTTGTATACTTCATTCACATTTTGGACTGGAAATCATAGTCTTTTGAGAAAACCCCGCAAATACCTTTCGAACCAAGGTGTTTGGACCTCTCTCAGGTCCCGGCTCCCTTTAAGTGCTGACGCGCGTCGATCCTGGGCCGTGGTGAAACGGAGCTCAGGAGCCAAGCAGCCGAGGAGCCGAGGATGGTGCCTAACCTAACGCAGTTATCAAAAGCGTTGAATTATGGCCGCGTTTGGGCTGCCAGCTAAATGAGCAACACGTTGCCGCTGCCACTGCCACTGCCACTGATGCTGCTGCTGCTGCTGGTGGCTCGTTTTTGTGGCGCTATCGCATTTGATCTCGTTTGCGGCCCTGGGATCGACAGCGACCCGCAGGCTCAGTGCCCGTCTTGGGCCAGAGACAGGCATAGGGATCGGTTGGTCCCAAAACCGAGCCGAGCTAACAATGCCCGTGATATCATTCATTTCTCATTTCGGTTTCATTCATCGAGAGCCCAGCCAAGTGTCGCCGTCGCCGTCGTCGTTCCATGTTCAGTCTAATTTCATAATAAGAAACATCTTCAGGCAAACACACAATAAATGAAAGCAGGCAGTGGTCGTGGCGCGCACTTCTTGTGTATTTCCCCCCCGCTCGTTGATTTTTTATTTATTTTTATTTTCTGTATTTTTTTTATGGCCAACAACTGCGCTGGAATGCCGCTGGAATGTCGGACGTTTCCGGTTGGTTTTGGGCCCGGGACCGGGACCGGGAGGGTTGTCAGCCCTTCCCGAAAGGGAGGGGTCAAAGTTCCAGGTGAGTCAGTCTCGTGTGTCTAGCGATTCGCATTGTGATCGGGGGGAGCTTCTCTGCGGTTCCCTAATTACTGTCTACCCGGATTCATTTCATTCATCACGAGCCGCTTAGATCGATCCGGCGGCGGCGGTGTCTAAGCATTCTGCCGAATTCGCTTTTTCGCTTTTTTGCTTTTGGGATTTGAATAAAAAGGCGGCTGTGTTCACACGAGAGAACGAGAGAGAGATGGCCTGGCAACGGAGCTCAATGTGTTGAAACATGAATGAATCTTGTTCACAATTTGGCAACAACACGTTTAGCACGAATCGAAGGACGACAATGGCCCGAACACTCCTCCTTCTTCGCGCCAGTCCCGGCCTCGGCCTCGGGTCCATTGTGAGCGGTCCTCCTCGAGCCGGGACGGCGGCGTCGCGTACACAAATTATTAGCAGCCCTCGTCCGCTGTCCATCGTCGGTTGCCGGTTGCCGGTTGCCGGTTTGTAAAACATCATGTCGCTGTTAAGGGTACCAGGCACTGGGTCAGAAGGAGCGCAGCAGCAGGGGCAGGAGGAGATCGAGATGAAGGTGGCGGTGGCGGTGGTGGAGATGGAGATGGAGAGCAGCCTCTGTGGTCCAATTTGGAGTCTGCTGCTTGTTGCCTGCTGCCTGACCATTGTTGTTCGCTCTGCCGGCGGCCAAGAGTCGCAGCAGTTGAGGACCCGGGCTGGGGGCTAGAAAATTATCTGCTTATCTTGTCTTGTGCTCATTTCGATCGGCTGCTTATTTATTTTCTCGTGTCCGAGCCCCAAACCGAGCCTGCCGGACTGGCACCCTTTCCCGGGCACGGGCATGCCCAGCAAGTCCTCCTCCTCCTCCTCCTTTGAGGGCATTGCTCAGTCGGTGCTGGATCAGCGAAATATCTATAATTTCTCTATATCTATATCTATATTTTTTTGTACTTGTAAGAGCCATAACATATCCCCAATCAAACTTAATTTAAATGTTTAGTTAATCACATTTTGTTTCTATGACTTGCAAAAAATAGATATATTTATATTCGCTTATCCTATTTGAAGACTTACAACAATTTGAGAATAATGAAAAACAGTTCTCACTATTATTTAAATAACATTTTGTTTTAATATTTGACTATATCTGGATGTGTGAAAAAGGGTATCTTAACAGTATGTTCTGGACATACTGAACATCCCATTAACAGCTTTACACACTATAGTTTTGCCAATGAGAGGCCTACACCGGGGCAAGAGTCGGTGGAAAATAAATTATAAATTAAATCCGGCTCGAAGGACCAATATTTTTATTATGAGCGGGATACCAATTAGGACTTACCTTAGTCATGAACTGCTATAAATATATATAAGAAGTATATATAAAAACTTATATTACGTAGAGACCCTAGACTGAATAGAAACTGGAACTTAAGGTTAACCAGGTGTTAGATGAGAAAATCATATCAAAAAATATATAAAGATTCCCTTCTAGACATTATTTTGAAATAGTATTTGAATAAGAGCTCTCAGTGATTATTTTTCCTTCTCAATTGCCTAGACAACATTTCAATATATTGAATATATTGTCCTAAATCCAAGTTGCCTTTAGTTCAAGACATTTTTTCAGGGAAAGGCCTCACAGTATCACCGCGTCGCCACTTGGCTCCTACTTGTTGTGTGTTTAATTTATGTGCTTGACGTGACAGTTGCCAGGGGTCCCCAAAAGAGGTGGATGTGGAAGGGGACGAGGAAGAGGACGTGGACTGGCCCTGGCATTGGTCCTTGGCAAATGGAGAGTGGTGGCGAGTGGTGAGTGGTGAGTCCTGAGTGGTTGGCTAGGCCGTCTAATATGCGACAGCCGCCGCCTGTTAACACATCGGTGAACCTCAAAATATGAAAACAGAAACCGACACCGCAGCCGAAACCGAAACTGAAACCGAACCGAAGCGGGGCTCTCGCTTCATTTAGGTTTGCGACGGGACGAGGGACGAGGGACGCTGGACCACGGAATCGTGGATGGACCCCACGCCGCTGTAAGTTCTGTGTGGAACCTCCTCCCTCGCGGCTTCTGCTCCTTGTCTGCTCCTTGTGTGTGCCCTAACGAGGTGTCCAGGCGATGACGACGACAACGACGACGACGACGACGACGATGACGATGGCGATATTCGAGCCACTGCCTCCGCGTCCGAGCGAGAGTGAGAGACTGCGACTAGCAGGCCGCTCTGGTGATTGAATTTCACACGTGGCTTAGTGTCCGCCCGCATTAAGCACGCTCCAGCGAGCCGCAGACAGAGAGGGATAGAGGATCCGATCGCTGGTGTGTGTGTGTGTGTGCGCAAAGGAGATGCAGATAGTGTGGTGAAGCTCTTATGCAAATGTTCCACAGGAAGGGAGGAGGCAGGAGGCAGGCGGCAGGAGGCAGGCGGCAGGAGGGGGCTGACTGCCACATCGCCATCTTGGCAGGCTCGATGGCTGATCTCTCGCCATCTTGGACACTGCTCCTGCTCCTGCGCCTGCTGCTGCTTCAACTCCATCTGCTCCATGAGCCATTGTTCTGTGGCTCCTGCGATGGCATTCCACAGATTAAGCGGCGAGAGACAGAGCGAGCGAGCGAGCAGGCGAGAGAGTGTGCCGGCGACATCCTGAACCTGGACTGGACTGGGTCTGGTCTGGTCTGCGTATGAATGAGTTATTTCGGACCTAATCGCTCCGTTTGCATCTCAGCCCAGCGACAAAAATGCCTGCGCCGCGGCTCGAATCTGAATCTGTCGCCGACTGTGACTCCCGACTCCCGACTCCGACTCCCAGCTCCCAGCTCCGCCTGGCCACGTTTTGTTTCAGCCTCTTTGGGCTGTCCTCCATTTGATTGAACTGCTCAATGAAATATGCAAATTTGTTGCCGCCGCTTAATCAACTGCAAGGCCTCAGTCGCAGTCCCAGGCTCTGCCTCGAGTTGGGATTCAGAATCGGGTTTGGCTTTGGCTTTGAGCTTTGTTTTGGTTTTGGCTTTGTGCCACATCATCATCATCATCGCAGTCGTCTTCGACTTCGACTTCGTCTTCGTCTTCGGGCCAACACATTTGTGGTCTTTTGTGGTCTTAAATATATCCTGCTGGTGGGTACATTTTTCTCTTCTCCTTTTTCCCAGCTGCGGTTATCGGATCGCGGCGAGGGTAAGTCACGACTTTGCCGCCAAGAAGCTAAGCTCGGAGCCGGACTCGGTCGGAGTCGGAATCGGAGTCGCAGTTGTCCAGTTCCAGTCCCTAAAACTCCCACCACCACTGCCCTGGGCAGTTGCAATTTGGCATTTGTTCGGTTCTCATACGGGAAAAAGTCATACACTGAAGAAGTCAATATATATTTGTGATTATTCTGTGATCCATAGACACATAAGTAAGTCGTAAGTATTTGTAACTTTTAATCATCGCACACCCAACACCTAGCACCTATCAGCATCAACTGCTATATCAATCAATCAACTCACAGCACGGAAATTGGTTAAGTCAGCTTTACACACTTTGGTATTGCCAAAGAGAGGCCTACACCGAGGCAAGAGTCGGTGGAAAATAGCTTAATTAAATTTTAATCCGGCTCGAAGGACCAATAATTATGTACTGAGCGGAGTGCGGAAGAGCGGGATACCGGTTGTTCCCTGAGTACTTGAGTGAAATATTCTCCACAAAACACTTCTCGCTGTGTATAGTGATGGACTCTGGCTGACTTGAAGGCTTTTGTCCCCCCCAAGAAGTCGGTGAGGGTATCAGGTGTTTGCTACGTCTATGGCCGACTTGGCTGTAATTGAACTTAATTGGCTTTGCTAACAAGTCGCAGCCGCAGAACGGCCACAATTTGGCAGCTCAATCAAGACATCAAAGCCAGTCGAAAACTGAAAACCGAAAACTGAAAACTAAAAACTGAGAGTGACACGGCCATGGCAACCTTCAGGATGCCAGAGATTCCGCTACCAGGTTCCCCAGATCCCAGATCCAATAATGGAATACCTGATGGTAATTATGCAATGAGGCAAGTGCAGATGCAGATGCAGATGCAGATACAAATCCCCGCCGATGCCGATGCCGATGCAGATACAGATACGTATCTGAGTGACTGGCAGATTGCAGCTATCGATGCTGGCTTAATATTTGCGTTTGTGGCGTTAATTATAACCCGAGCCGGGCCGGGCAGAGCCGTTTCTCTGATTGTTTATTTGCGCTCGGACTCGGACTCGGGCTCGGATTCGGACTCTGCCGCTGCCGGCCGTGTAATTCCGGTCGTGCAACGATAATTATATTAATTTGCCATCGAATGGGCCGCCAGTGATACCAGATACGAGCTGCTGCACTTGCCACTGGGCAGTGGCTGGCAGTGGCGTTGCGGCGCTGTCAGTACCAGTCTTGGTTATCAATTTCCTCTGCCTCTGCAACTGCACCGACATGGACTTGGACAGGGGACATGGCATGGCCATTACAAAACAATTGCGATTGAGGAAAATCAAATCAAACCGCATCGAGCGGAGATATGTGGCCCAAACAGCTGACATGTGTGTAATTATGCGAACTCAGGCAAGGAAACGGAGCTCTAAGATCACCGAAGCCGAAGCTCAGATACTTTTACCTCCGGCGATGGATGGCAGGCCTGGCAGGAATGGTCTCTCTCCTGCGGAATCAAGTGTCAGGACATTCGATACACCGATGCAGGACTACTACTTGTTCCCTTACCCTTTCCCGATCATGATCCCAATCCCAATCCCAATCCCATTGCGGCGCTGTCATAAAGACTTCAATGTGGGCATTAAAATGCAGCAGTCGAGATACAGATACAGAGCTTCAGATACAATACCTGAATGCCACCTCCTGCTCCTGCTTTCCCCATTCGTCTCCCTCTCCTCCCTTGTCTGCATGTAAGACAAATGAGCACTCAATTATCGTATTTCTGCTTTGGCCGCTGCTTCATTTGTCTTCGCAGCGGCGAGTGTGTGCGTGGCCGGGATGAGTGTGCGTGAATATCTGTGATTTGTGGCCAGGACTAGGCCACAGCCTACCCAGTAACAAGTACCTGCATCCTTCGGGGATTAGACAAAAAAAAGAGGTAAACTCTAGAGGCTTAAAGTCCTCTTTAGATCAACCTCAAACTCCCGAAAGCTCTCTTTTTATCCTTTAGCTTAGAGAACTCTGGCGTTGTCCAGTAGAAAGTCCCTGGCATCCACCAAGAAGCTCTCGGGTGGTCCCCGTTTATCGATCTCGGTTCCCTCTTCTCTGAGCACTTTTTTTGTCCTCGTCCCTGTCCCTGTCCCTGTCCCCTGTCCCAGTATGGCCTGTCAGTCAGCCTCCGTGTGAGGCATCGTCGTCGGCCCCATCTCCGCTCCGCTGTCCACTCGGCTCCTCGCTCCTCGCTTCTCGCTCCTCTTTAAGCAGCAAAATGCGGAATTATGAATCGGCATGTTTTACATGTGCGGGAGGTCTTGTAAAGGTCCAGAGAGACCCAGTGTCTGTACCTGTCGCTCAATGCCCGAGCCTTGGAACCTGTTCGCTGTCCTCCGTCAAATCTTGAATTAAATGTTGTGAAATTGTACACTTCAAAAACGAAAACGAAATCGAAAACAAGGTGGTGGCCGAACGCATCGGATCAGATCAGATCGAGAAAGGAACTATCATTCTACATAATTATCATCGGTGGCGTTTTGGGTTTTGTTTTTCGTGTGTCTTTTTCCTCTCATCTGCTGCTGCTGCTGCAATTACAGCCTCGCACTGATCTCGCACTGTGTGGTCCATCTGCGTTTCCCTCCTCTCCTCGTGCAATGGCAACTCCATCGCTGGCCAAGATTAATGGCTGCGCATTAATCAGCCCTCGGCGAGCGAGCGCCATCAACACTTGCCGGGCTTCCTTCTGCTTCTTCCTGACATCCTGCCATCCTGCCCCCCTCTCTCTGGGCTAAGCTGGGTGTCATTTGACACTTTCTGCGGTCAAGCCCAATCAACGAGCAATCCCAAACGGAGGCGCCATCGCCTCCTTCCTCCGACATCGCATTACTTCCACGCCAGCTAGCTGCCCCTGAGCCCGAGCCTGAGCCTATGAAAAGTAATAACTGTGGGAACTGATTTGCGGTGCCGTCCGCGCTTCATTGCCGTTTTATTGGTTGAAAATAAGTTAATAACATGGATGCCGTCGCCGCCGAAGAAGAGACTCCAATATCCTTCAGCTACTGCTGCCCCTGCCCTGCCCTGTCCCTGGGGAATAACAATAAGAATAACAATGCAACAATATTGCCAGTCTTGCTCGCAGAGCCCGGAGCGGAAGCTGCTGCTGCTGCTGCTGGAGAAGCTCCCCAGCTAAGCCAAACAGTCAATGTATATCATCACAGCCACCTACGGATGGGCTCCAGCCTGGGACTGGGACTGGGACTGGGACTGAGCTGGGATTCGGGATCGGAACCTGGCAATTGCCAATTGGCGGCCGATGAGAGAACAGCGCCGCCGCCTTAGGCACTGAGCATGGGTTAAGGATGGGCTGGGGCTGGGGCCGAGGCCGAGGACGCCGGCTCAGACTCCGACACCGCCGATAATGATGAAGGTGTTGGCGATGATGATGCTGATGACGCGAATGCGCCACAAAGGCAAAGTTAAAGCTCCTCCCTGCTCGGTTTTTCGGCCCCAGTTAGGGCGCTTAGGGAATGCGCTATTAATTATAAATAAAGTTAAGAGCCAATTGCCTTCTTCTGGGATTTATTTATTATTATCCCGAGAGATATACCCAAATATATTATATAAACTTAAGGCAGGCATGGTACCCTGCGTAGGGCATTTCTTGGGGCTGTGCGACTGGCGCCGGTACGCGATGCGCCGCCGCTAAATGGGATCAGTTTTGGTAACGAGTTAACGAGTTGATTTCACTCCAGCGATTGCCGCCGCCGCCGCCGCCGAAGTCGAAGTCGAAGTCGAACCGGATTAGCAGTTGCATCCCCTCCTCCACCATCCACCATCCATCCGACCGGCTCCATCTCCATCTCCATCTTTGTCTGCGTCTGTGCGGTGGCCATGGCCAATGTCTACACAACAAGGTGACGGCTCATAATGACGGGCCATGGCCAAGAACGTGAGCACGGATGGGCCGGGCTGCCATGGATCGGCTGGGATCAAAATCGAGTTGCGTTGAGGCGTTTGCACCTCCCATGGATGAGTCGCCGGGTCCCGAACTCGGCTGGGAGTTGGCCGCTGCACAGGAAGAAATATAAATAAAAAACCTTTAACATAATTCTATTTAATTTCTTAAAAAACACGAGTAAAATTAGAATCCCTTGTTGCCTATATAAAGCGAGGATCTGTTTAATAATACCAGTTTCTTACAAAAACTCACCGTGGGACCTCTGGGCATTTTGGTCCTTCGGCCCGGATGGCTCTTAAGTTTACCTTAGATACTTATTAACTAAACTAGCTCATGCCGAACTTTTTGGCATGCAAATATTTATCTTTGAGGTGATGCTCATGAATAAAAGTCAAATCTGCCCCAAATATATATTTCCCAATTTTTCCCCAGTGTAAAGTCGCTCCATATGCATCCACGCTGCCCCGGTGCCGCTCCTGGAACTGCGGCGGCGGCTCCGTTTTCGGGGCTTCGTCGAGGGGCGTTACCCGGTGATCATCACGCATTTGCGCTTCCTCCCCGCAGCAGCTGCTGCCCCCGGAGAGGCTGCCTTAATGGGTGTTATTTTGTTTTGCCGTAAATATTTTTGCAATGGGCGCTAATTAAGTTTGGCTCTTTTTGGGGTCTTTCGACTGCATCCTTCGCACTTTGTTATGTGTGAAACTTTTAAATTTCGTTCGGTCGGCAAACATGAAAACCGCCGCGGTATCCCCCGTAAATTGGCGGGCATTAAGGCCCCCGGCAGCTGTCCCTCTCTGCCCCTTCTACCTTCTACCCTCTGCTTTTCAGTTTTCAGGAGGAATGAAGAATCAACACTGCCCCTGCCACGGCTATTAATATGCGGCTGCAATTGAAAATGGCAAATTGCTCATACGCCACGTGGTACCGCGAATGGCGAATGGCAAACTATCCATGAATGAACTATGGTGAGTAAGGGCGCGGAGCGATGAGTAAAAAATAAAGGCACATCGCCCTGACACTGCAACAAATTTCATTAGCCGTTAAAAATATATACGAGTATATATGGTATTGTTTTCTCGCTCCGCGACTTGGCGACGCTTTTTTTATGACTCACTTCCACTGCCGCTGCCGCTTTAGTTGCTGTTTCAAATCGATTGGCCAATAAATTAGCATTATGCGGTTGCTCGCCGCCAGCTCCAGCTCCAGATCCAGTTCCATCTTCAGCCCAGCGATGAGCTGGCAGCAGCATCTCCGAGCAGGGCGGCGGGTTCAAAGTTCTTGGCGGCCTCCTATCAGGGCCAGAAAATTCCAAAGATTGCAATCGCCTACAATGTCACTTTTTGGAGAATTTCGGCAACAGCTGACTCCACGTACAAGTTGATAAAATTGCGATTACTTGTCGGTATTTAGAATTCAATATTTCTTATCGAGACAACACTCCGGATGTGGCCTGCTTCCCCTTATAAATTAATTGGGAAAATAACGATTTAACTTAACTTAACTTAGAATCAAAAGAAAGACATTAAAGATGTAATTAGGTCTTTCTAGAAACCAGAAAGGCTGCCAATTAAATACTTCTCGAAATAAATTGCAGGTCATTTTGAAATAAGCTCCAACTAAGCCACCTTAAAGGGTGGCAATTAAGCATTTAGTTCCAGCTGGGGGAGGCCCCAGATCGTGTGACAGTTTGCCCCAACGGCCAACTTTTCAACCAGTCATTCGTAGTAACTCGGATTACGTGTCCCATTCAGACGAAGTTCATTCAAGCTTTTCCGCTTTTCCCCCTTTGGAGTCAGTCCAGCATCCCTCATCAACTTCCGAGAGTTTCCCCCCTTTTGCCATGTGTCGTGCGCGTGTCTCACTACGCCTTCGCCCCCACATGATCGGGGGGCCTCAAAGACGTCAAATATTACTCATACGCCACCGACTGTCATGCATTAGCCATTAGCCATAGTCTATTAGGGCTTTACACTAACGCCAGAGTCGGAGAGGAGATAACGAATGCGATTGCGAGGGGAGACAGGGGCAGACAGGTAGGATAGGAGCAGACAACCAATTTGGCCAAATCGACACATCGAGGCGACTTGAGAATTGGACAGATCAACACGATAAGCCCGAGATATTCGTACTGGCACTCGTACCCGTACTCAATCCGTGCCAGTGCCAGTGCCAGTGCTAGACACAATAGTCTAAAAATAGCTGGGCCAATCATGGCAATGGCCACAATCCGTCTGATTGACCGCCGTTTTTTTATGTTTTCATAACCTTTCGAAGGGTATTATGGTTTATAGAACCCAAAGCTTTAATTTTAATAAGGGTTAAATGCTAAATATAATGTTTAAATAATTAATTCTATTATAAGCCAAGAAAAGTAATTGCTTTCAGTTTTTTCAGTACAAAAGAGCATTGATTGCAATTTCTTATATATTTTATTTATTTTTAATAAATTATGATTTTAATATTATTATGACTTATAAGATTCCTAAGGTTGTAGTTCTAATATAGATTAAATAATTAATTCAAATATTACCCAGGGTTAGGGATATATTGATAAGCAAAGTAAAGTTGTAAAGTTTTACAAAAGAGCCTTGTAATCACTTATATATTTTATTTATATTTAGTAAATTATGATTTATAAGATTCCTAAGGTTGTAATTCTAATATAGGTTAGATGCTAAATATAATGTTTAAGTAATTAATTCAAATATTATCCAGGGTTAGGGATATATTGAAAAGCAAAGTAATTGCTTTAAGTTTAACAAAAGAGCCTCGACTGCAATCTCTTATATTTAAAAAACTATGGTTTTAATATTTTTATGTTGTATTAACTTTACTATTATGTTCAATAAATAGATTAAATAAATATTATTATGACTTATAAGTCCCAAAACCATATTCCTAATATAGGTTAGAAGCTAAATTTAATGTTTAACCAGCGTAAGGAATATTTTGATAGGCAAAGTAATTGCTTTAACTTTCACTAAATACTATTGATAACAATCTCTCAGTATTTTATTTGTACTTAATAAATATATCTATGTTAAGCATATATTTTATTTACATTAATTTAGTACAATCCCAAAAGAGCATACAATATTCGTCAAGTCATTGGTAGGTTTTTCTCTGCTTCTTTCAGAGGGGTGGCGACATCTCCATTCACTTGTCCATGAGTAATGATGAGAGCTCAATAACTTTTCGATTGATCATGTTTTTGGCGCGCGGTGAAATTTAGACCGCGTTTTAAGGCTGAGAGGCTAGAGGCATCCGCATTTCATGAATGAATCCAATCGCTGAGAGCGTGAGAGTCGTGTGTCGTCATTGGCAGACAGGCGGCGCGGCGCGTATGAGTAATATTCTTGCGAAATTGAACGGAAATAACTGAAATTCATACCGGCAATGCCCCCCATTGTAAGTGTGCCCCTGTACTTGTGTGTGTGCCCAAGTATTTGCGGGGGTTACAATCCCAAATATCGGAAGTGGCGGCATTCAGTGAAAGTCATTCGATAATAGCCTCCGACGGGGACAGAGAGCTGGAGACTTGGAGAGCGCCCCAGAGACCGGCAAATGATTTGCGTTTTGTTTATCTGCGAGCGGGAGAGCGGCAGATAGCGCTCCCAGCTGGCCAGCGATCAATCACAGTGCTCCACGCTCCACGCTCCACGCTCAACGCTCAACGCTAGTTGCGATTATGTGTCATCCACAGGGAGCGTGAGAGCGTAATGAGCTCGAGTGTTTTTTGGCCTAATCAATAACTAATCGGAGTAATGGGAAAGGGGGATATGGGTTGGACATCCATTGGGTGCTCCACAGAGTATATACTTTGTAATAGAAGAAAACCTACAATTTCATCACTAAATAAAGCCTTAGTTTGGGATTTATATGTATTACTTTCATTAATATTTTTAGTCATTTTCTTACAGGGTACAGGGTACTGACCTGGTCGAAACCCTTCTTCTGTTCTCCCTCGCTCAGCTGTTGCCGCTAACGTGTTCGTTCTTGCTGGCCGAGACTTTCTCGCCTTGATTTTGTTTTTGTTTTCGTTTTCGGCACTCGATTTGGGCAAAATAAAAAAAGTGTTTTGAGCGCTTTTCTGACGGCACACTCATACACTCACTCGGAGAGGCACTCGGTTGCTCTCTTGCTCCGCTATGGGTATGGGTATGGGTATGGGTATATGGGCCTCCGCCTCCTCATTAGTATGCTCATAGTAACTGAGGAGTTCAGTCCGTCTCCGTCGTCCATGCGAAAAAAAAGCACAACAACGACGACGCCAACAACGACGACGAGAAAGCCACTCCAGTTGGCTTCGCTCCACTCTTCGGGGCTCCCTCTCTCTGAGAAATCAGCAGCGACTTCGACGGCGGGCACTTCGATCGGATCGGAATCAAATCTTAGCAGACAGTCAAAGCCAACGCGTCGACACTTAACGCGATATTCCGATATTCCCTCAACGTGATACCAAAAAAAAATAAATTTTATAAAATTCGCGACTCCGCGTTCCCCGCGTTCCTTTTTTTTTTTTTGTTTTCTTGGAGTTTTCTTCCGCCTAAAAAAAAAGTGCCAAGTGCCCCCGAGTATCCTGCCTGGGTTAAAATTTGTGCGGATTTTCCAGCCCACGATTTTTATGTAAATGGTGAGTAGCCTTTAGTTTTAACCCTAGCAGTTCGTTAGTTAGTTAGTTACTAGAGAGAGTATCTTTGTTTTGGTTCTCGAAACGAGGAAGCAGAGAGAGCGGAACTCACCTGTGCGTGCTTCGCCTGACGATAAGTGATAGGTGAGCAGGTGTGTGTGTGTGGGGGTGGCAGCGGCGCAGTGTCTGTGGCCACACATCCCGCATATACACGCCAGGTGTCTCTCTTGGAGGTGTCACGTAGCCAGGGGCAGGTGTGATGAAATAGGTGCTCCAGGGGTCAGGGATGGCCTAAGGAATCACATTCCTCTGCTTGCGTCCTTACTTTACCTTTACTTTAACTTATCCAGCTATGAATCATGGCTATCTGTGGTTATTCTAATTAGTAATGTTGCCTAAGATGAGTCCCATTGCTGAATGATTCATGACCTGGTGGCAATTACTAGGCTTCCTTTATAAATAATGCTCTTGGGATATCTAAAACGGGTTAGCCCTACATGAATCATGATCTGACTTAAGGTTACCAAGAGTCCTTAGAAGTGTTCCCCCGAGAGGCTGCTTTTCCATAAACCATAAACCTTAAACCAAAATCCAAAATTCAAAAAGCAAAAAGAGCCAAACATGTGAAATTAATTTACACGTTCCAAGGCGGGAGGTAGGGACAGAGGGACAGAGGGTCAAGGGGTTCGGGCATGCGTCAGCGGCAAAGGCAGGCATGGCCAAGGTCCGGGAACTGGGGCGCCGATAAAGAGCGAGAGACGAGCGAATTTCACAAACGCTTGCAAGAGCAAGCGGCAGCAGGCCAGGTTCCAGGTTCGTTGACCATGTTGGCCAGTGTAGATACGCATGGAGTGGACAGGGCCTACCCCACCAGCCATAGCCAGTGACAACCTCCACGCCACCGCCACCGCCGCCAGCCACGATGATTCAGCCAGAAAATTCGGCCAAATAAAGAAATTTATTTTTAATTTTAAATAATTATGTCAGCCAGATAAAGACAGCAACAGCAACGGCAATAGCCACCGCCATAGCCATAGCGCAAACGATAACAATAACAAATCACGCACGCTTCGGGCCCCCAAACAATTGCGATTATGTCCAGCGGGAATCCCCGTTTGCTGACAACACTCGCACACTCGCACACGTGCTCGCACACACACACAAGGAAATATTCCGCCGAAAGCTAGTATACAACCAGTCGGTTTAGTGGCTTAGACTCTTGACTTATGGTAATTGCTGTCTCTGGCCCTCGAATTTCACATATAAATAAATATACGAAAATCGGAGAGAGACCCAGAAAAAAAAAACTATAATTTAAACTAACTAATACGCAGCGACTGCGATGGATATGGGAATTTGTTCTTTAATGACCTGAGTGAATGGGGAAAAAGGGGTGGCAATGCTTAGGCATTGCGAAAAAAATGGCAATAATTTAAAGATAAATAATAAGAAAATCTCATAGAACAGGAGTGCCCAGGCTAAGAACTTTAAGTACGCCAGTTCTTCTAGGGGAAAGCCTTGGCTTTAAAGGAAAGAATAAGATTTATAAGCCAGAACTTATTCCAATTTTGGAAAAACAGAAAAAATAATAGAAAACCTCCTAAAACAGGAGTGGCCAGACAGAGCACTTTAGGTACATTTGTTTCTAGAGGAAAAAGCAAGCAGAGAAGCGCACCTTAAGCTTTGAAGGCAGGAAATATTTTCGCATGAATGAGAATGAGTGGAAACGTCTATGATTATATTAAAAATAATTTAAATATAATTAAGAAAAATAAACAAAAATCTTCTAGAACAGGAGTTCCCATGCCGAGCACTTGAAGTAAACAGGTTCTTGTAGGAGAAGCTTTGATCCTTGAAGGCAGGATATATATTTTAAATAATAAAAATTACATGCTAGAATTTCCAACTGCTTTTTTTTTCAGACGACAGCTGCCTGCACAACGGCCAGCGCAGGGAAACCCACGAGACCGCTGCCGTCGCCGTCCGTGGAGCGACGTCGTCATCGGAACACAACCTGGACGCTGCTCACGCTCGCCTTGGTCATGTGCCAGCTGCAGTTCAGTGGCGGCGGCGGCGGCTTCGGTGTGGCAGCCGCACCCGCACCCACATCCGAAATCTCCTCCTCTTCCTCCGCCAGCTCAGAGCTCTCCGATGCCGCGAGTGCCACTTTGCCAGTGGCAAAGCGTCTGCAGAAGCGGCACGGACACCCGCCGGCCACCTTCCGGGAGCGCTTCCAGCTGGAGCTGAATGCCAGCAACGCCCAGATGGACTGGGTGAACACGTGCGGCGGCAAGTGGAGCGCCCGGAGGACGCAGCACAAGCGGCCCTCCAATGTCTGCAAGAAGCGGCAAATGGTAAGTGAAGCGAGTGAATCCGCCTCCTCCTATGGAAGTGAACTAAGAAATCCATTTCGTTTCGTTTCAGGTCCTGCAGAGCCTGCAGAACCAGACCGGCCGGGAGCTGAGGACCCTGCAGGCCGAGGACAAGACGAGGAACACCACCAACTCGGTCCGGGAGCTGGACACGGGCAACAACAAGGCCATCAACATCTCGAAGCTGCGCAAGTGGGAGCTCCACCGGCAGCACTACAGGTTCCTGCCGCGGCTCAACGACAGCAGCAAGCAGGTGAGTTCTTAGTTCTTAGTTAGGATTTTCCCAAGGAGAAAGCTCCAAGTTCTGATTGGTATTAGGGGGTGCGAAGATTCTCGCATCGCTTACAAACCTCAAACACGGCCAGCGGGCTCTTCCTCTGTTGCCATGGGATGTGGAGGTGATAAAAGGGTCACGTGAGCCGCCCGCCCGCTCACCTGCGTAGGTGCAAACAGACCGTCACAAGGTAACGGTGCGAGCGAAGCGCCTGGTCATATGAGTCCGAGTATCGTGCCCAGAGCCAAGCGAGAGGAGGTCCATTAGTTGCTCAAGGGGGTTCCAAGGCTTGAAAATTGTTGGTTGATGAAAGGAGTTTCAGGAGGGTTTGGCTGAAGCTGGGGCAGGGTCACCATCGAGGTGTATCACTGCCCCTCCTCGAACTCCTCGAGCGCACCTCGCTCGATTTGTCAGCAATTCGGGACGCCCCATTAGCCGCCGATCCGCATTGGCAAACAACAACAGCACGACGATCGGCGATCGGCGTTTGGACATTAGCAATCGATGCCATAACCACATTAAGATTAAGAGCAAATTGAAGGCGCGCGCGCGCTGGCTTTGGCTTGTTTTTTCGACTATTGTTTATATAGATTGGAGCTCTGCTCACGAAGTTGTATCTCAGAAAAGCCAAGCTAATGCCTTGAACAAACAAAAAATCAAATCACACTTATTTACACTTTCGACAAGTAAACAAGAACAAAAGCCCAGAGCAGAACAGAAGCCAATAAAATCAAATATCCGAACTATATAGTAGCTCTTGACTTGTGTAGGAGTTTTGGTTGGAATTCGGAAATAGTTTCGCAGCGGCATATGGGGGAAATGAGCCCAGCTGAGGGAAAACCGAGCCAGGCCGAGCGATAAGCTCGCTCGAAGGGTGGGCTAAGGAATGCCAGACCGAGCCCGGTATTCGCGGAATAATTGACTTAGTCAACATGGGTACGTGACCAAGCCCTAAAGGGTCAATATATCCATATATCCATATATCCAAGAGTGGATCGATCGAGTTCAGTTCGCTTCGGTTCGCTGAGCAACGTGCTAATTCACAGGTGTCCGTCCGGGAATCATCTGCAGCTAACCAGATAAGTGTGGTATGGCTTTATGAGCATCGTGGGTGAGATCTTGAACTTCGCCTCCAAGATCTGGCCAAAACCGCCGACTCACCTGAGCTCAGCCATAAAAGTGGAGCTTGGTCAGGTGTCTCAAAGGTCGCCGCCTCTCCCCAGCTCAGCCACCGTTCGAGTTAGTCAGTCTCAATTGTCTATTCAGGGCGATGAGTTAAGCTTGGCTTTCGCTGAAATTTCTCAATTGTCGTCACACATTCAAGGTGGGGGAAAAGTACCTGAACTTGGTAAATACACGGTACAAAAAGTATAGAGTTATGGCTAGGAATTAGAGCTAGAATATGTGAAACTAGAAACTAAAATCAAGGGAAACTTTCCTTGGAGTTTAATTAAAATTCGAATTAAGGGATTAAATAGAACTAGAATTAGGGAAAATTTCCTTGGATATTAAGCTGAAAGAAACAGCTCCAATATTTATCTAAATCTGTGAAACTCCTCTACTTCCCTGGCAAAAACCTTCCCACACCTTTTTTCTCTCGCTGTACTTGAGCTGAGCGGGATCTGTGTCAATATTTAGTCGGTATCGGCTACGTCAATGGCCATTGTGCCAGCTAATTGTTGACATCCCCCTCGGTAGTGCTCGAAGCCCAGGCTGACTGACGGTGACGAGGTGACGAGGTGCCAAGGCGGGCGGGAAGCGACTCTGATAGAACTGGAACTCTATTTATAGGCGGGCCCCCCGCTCGATACCGGGAATCGGCGGAATCGGCCTTTTGACGTCACTCCCCGGCATATTCGCACATAACACTATTTGGAAAGACTGATACGAGATCGGGCAGCCACGATATCTCATATGTTTGAGCGCGTTTTCAACGCTCATTTATTTGCAAGTGACACACTCGGCGCGTGCTTTTGCGGGGCGGGACAGCGGGGCGAATACGTGATTCATGGCAGCGAAGCGAGGCGAGGCGAGCCGTGGATTCCCCCGACTGGTGGAGGGCCCAGAGGGCAGGGCGGGGGCGAGCGAGCGGCATGAATGAAACGATTGCCGAGCCGAGCGCGACGAAGACGTCACGACGGCACTTGAGGCACCCGAAGGCGCAGCCGAGGCGCAAACAACAGTTAGCCCAGAGCCAGAGCCAGGGCGAGATAGAGAGCACGGACACGAGCGCGAGCGAGAGCGAGAGAGCAGAGCGCTTGGCCCGCTTTTCACTTTCAGGCAGCGCTGTCGCCGCGGTTCACTCAACCCAAAACAATATCGAAGTATAGGAAATCGTATATAGACATATCGGGTGTTAGGGCTAACTGGAGCTATATAGATAGCGCTTACAATTTCCGCAATCAGATTTTTGATCAGCGGAAATATAGGCCAGAACGGATGTGTTTTATTAACTTCATTTCGAAATAGGAAGCAGTAAGGGAAGCAGGAGTGACTGAACTAGGAAAAATAATAGAGAACTTAAGATAGAAGTATTGGATATATGTAGATCCTGTAGATGTAGATGGATCTAAAAACTGACTCATCATAGGTCGATATCCCTTTCGAAAAATCCCATATATCTGATGTGATTTCAAGGGTTTCTCTATATATAACTAAGGAAAGAAAATGGGTTTAATGCAAGGCATAAACTGAGTCAATATTCCATTAAAAACCCCATATATCTGGGATAAGCTAAGGGGACCTAATGCCCTAAGAAAATAATATATATATATATATTATCAAATAGATATCACATACAGATCGTTTCCATTTATATAACTTGGAAAGAAAATGGGTTCAAGAACCGGCATATCCTTAACATTATTAGCCCATTGATCGCACTTCTTAGATAAAGATTTTAGATATAGAGATCCTTTCTCCGTATATAAGAAAATGGGTTTAAAGAAAGGCATAAACTAAGTAAATATCCCTTTAATAAACCCCATATATCTGGGATAAGTTGAAGGAAGCTAATGCCCTGAAAAAATAATAGAAACCTTTAGATATAGATATCAGATATAGAGACTTACCTCACATATAACTTGAAGAAGAATATAAGTTAAAGAACCGACTGAAGAGCCAACTGATTGCACCTCTTAGAATTGATTTATTATTTATTAGTTTATTTATTTTATTTATTTTAATTTACTTATTTATTTTATTTATTATTTCCTTTCCAGCTCAACCTGCGCCACGTGCACCGCGACCTGCAGTTCTACGTGGCCGCCTTCAGCTACCTGCGGCATGCCAAGCTGCACTGGGACTACGTCAACCTGCAGGCGGAGAGCGCCATGTCCGCGGACCTCAAGCGCATGCGCACCTCGGCCGGGCGGGTGCTCTGCAACGTGGAGATGGCCATCAATGCCACCAGACGGAGGCAGTCGGCCTCGGGTTCGGAAAAGGCGAACTTCAAGATCGTGCCGCTGGCGCTGATGGAGAAGCGGCTGCAGCAGTTCAAGACGCCGCTCGTCCAGCTGCACGGGCAGGCGAGCCTGGCCGCCCGGAATGCGGCCGTGGAGGCGCCACCGCAGTTGGCCAAGCTGCCGGTGGACGCCCTGTTCGCCAAGTACGAGTTCGTGCAGTATCTGAAGAGTATGCGCCGGATCCTGGCCAGGCAGCGACAGCAGCTCAAGTGCAGGCCCAAGAAGGAGAAACCGCTCAAGAGCTAGAGCTAGGGCTAGAAAGAGAAGCCAGAGAAACCTCCATTCCGCAACGAGGCTCATTCCATCGAAGACATTCCTAATTTATTATGCATCCCCTATTTATTATTCACTTTGCACCAATCACGAATATACCTATCACGAGGACACCCAAAAGGCTATGACAAGAAACCGAATAAGTAAAGAGAACAACCACAAACCGAATGAAGCGACGAGGACCCAGTTTCTCTCTCAATTAAGCTTTTTTTTTAAGACTAGTTAAGCCTAGTGCTAGCACCTAAGAACCATTGTATTATTTATTGTGAGAACACTCGCCGAACGCCAACACTGCTTTGCCTTGTATTACGACGCTGTGATAGTAGATGATTAACGGAAACACAATCCAAGAAGCTGAAGACACTCCAACTCCACAAGGGCCACAAACTATACATATATCTCCCCGATTAAACATTATATACACACGGGCTTATGTACGATATACACCTCCATGTAGCTTAGGTAACATTTTTATATAGAAATCAAATACAGAAATACAGAAAATTGAAAGTACAACCGAGCTGAGAGCTGAGTTTTTTATCCGTGTGTGGCCTGGCGCCATATCAATTACACCCGGAGTTTGTTCCCACAGAAATTGCGCATACGCCGGGGCGGCTGCAGAGAGAGAAAGAGAGATAGAGACATAAAAGTGTCCAAACAATTCCCTTTAACGATCACGGCTTTAATTGCAGCAGAATTACGCGGCATTTATAGACTTGTTCAAATATTTTACGAGCCATATAATAATTCTCTGCTCGGGGTCACCTTTTTCAGCCCCTTTTGTCAGCTACACACAAAGCCACACCGATTTAACGACGAGAAATTTTTGTCGCCGCTCTCCGTTCTCCGTTCTTGGTTCCCGATCTCAGATTCTCCATACTCCATTCTCCATTCTCCAGGCCTTATCGCCGGCCTGGGATCTACGCGCGCACCTTCACTGAGCTCTGGATTTGATGTGTTCTCCTTTGTGGCATCTCCTGCTCCTCAGCTGCTTGCGGCTTGCCTCAGTCCCCGAATACTGTTTATCGCACACAATCAGCAATTGTCATTAATTTCGGACTCTGTGTGCGTGCTCCGATTTGTCTGGCCAGTGCCAGTGCCAGCTCTAGCTCCTCCAGCTCCTCCTCGGTGACTGATTCAACAATTTAATATGCCAAAGATAGAAAGAGATGGCCGAGCCCGGCCCGGGTCCCCATTAAAGATGGTTATCGCCTTGGTTTTATTGTGTCCTCTCTCTCCCGAGATCCGACTGGATGCGAGGCTGGAGGCGCACATGCAACTATGCAACGATCCCATTCATGGGATGGCCTCTAGGTCGCCCTCCGAGCTGCAACTTGCAACCCTTTGCTGCGTGTCCCCTTCAGGTGCACGTAGCTCGCATATATCTTCAGTTTTGATAGGTTTTTATTGGCCTGACCTTTATTAAATTGAAAATTATGTCTTTCTATGAGGAATTCTTTAAGATGTGTGGGTATATGCACTATCGGAACCTGGGAAAAGATGCAACCAGAGGATGTTATCACCCAAGTGGTTTCCTCTCCGAAAATTAAGATTTTATAAGAAGTATGCTTTATAAGGAGGATGCTTTAGTATGTTTTAGTATGCTTTAGTATGCTTTAGTATGCTCTAGTGTGGTTCAGTATACTTTAGTATGCTTTTGTATGCTTTAGTATGCTTCAGTATGCTTCCAGTATGCTTTAGTATGCTTTAGTATGCTTTAGTATGCTTTAGTATGTTTTAGTATGCTTTAGTATGCTTTAGTATGCATTAGTATGCATTAGTATGCTTCAGTATGCTTTAGTATGCTTTAGTATGCTTTAGTATGCTTTAGTATGCTTTAATTACATTAATTACATTAATTCAGACAAACTGAAATAATTATGAAAACAAGCATTACGCAAGGCTTAATTAGATTTTGAAAAATGGGTTCTTCCTTTACGATAATTACTAAATATTTTCCAGTTGGATAAGTTGCCATCTAAAAATCTTCCGTCTTATTTTTGCTACCCTATTTATAATTCTAAAAGGGTATTTTTGGTATTTTTGAGGTATCTCTCTGGTCGATACTGCTCCCTGGCTCCTGCTGAATGAACTTTTGCGCCTGCCACTGATCTAATCTAAATGTTTACTTGGCTTTGTTTCTTTCAGGCTGTCTCCGTTCCAGACCCAAGACTCTGGATATGTTCCGTCCGCCGGTCACGTGCAGTTCCCTGTCCTCGACTCCGCTCGGCTCGGCGGCAATTAATTTAAAATATCTTATTTCATTTGTGTGTTTTCCTCTTGTTTTCCCTCTTATTTTATATTTAACTTGTATTTGCCGTGTGTATTTTTGAGTTATGTTTTCCGCTGCAGATTTCTCCAGATAATGGCGTTACATTTATGTCCCCTAAACGTTCCCAGGAAGCTGAGGGCCCACAGCGCGAGGTGGGAGTAGCATAGTAGCATCGTCGCATCTGTGCCAGTGTCGCCAATATAGTTCTCGATTCCGATTTCAAAACCATTCGCGTGGAGTCTCCTATTCGCTCTCCCACGAGTGCCAAGTGCTGGCTCAGCGGGATCTGGGATCTGGTGTGTGGGAAAGGTTTTCCTCGGGCGAGCGGGGGGCGCTGAGCGATGAGGTGTTGAAATCTCCTCGAGTCGCCCAAGTCGCGGCTCAGCAGTTTCTCCGTTCACAGAATCCAAAGCTCTTCTTCTCCGGCCAGCTGTTGGGCAATCTCCTTCCGAGTTTTCTTCACAAAACGATCTTGTCGAGCTGCAAAATTGGAGGTTGAACCCGAGTTGCTGACGCTACGAAAAATCGTCAAATCGAATAAGCTAAAGTGCTGGGAGCTCTAGGAAGGGCTTTAAAGCCAAAGATGGTTTTTCTGAGGCAAGGTAACTGGGTGTTGGGAAATCTACGGAAAATATATGAACTTGGGGATATTTAAAATATATATTTAGAAGGGAGTATGAGAGTATATATGAATTTGGGGATATCTAAAATATATATTTAGAAGGGAGTATGAGAAAATATGTAACCAATTTCAGGAAAGAGAGTTGCTACGTTTTAAAGCCCTTTCAGAGGAAGTTTATCCAATTTGACAATTATGTAAAGAGCTTCTGGAATACAAATCAAATATATAAACACAAAATTATATGAAATAAATGCAAGAATATAAAAAAATAAATATATAAAAATAGGAATAAATCTCATTAAAAACCCTCTTGACTCAGGACCCTGTCTGCTGCTTATCCTATTTCACAACTATGTAAAGAGCTTCTGGAATACAAATTAAATATAAATATATAATATAAAAACAAAATTATATAAAATAAATGCAAGAATATAAAAAAATAAATATATAATAATAGGAATAAATCTCATTAAAAAACCCTCTTGACCCAGGACCCTGTCTGCTGCCGTCTAAGCGGCGCCTTGGCCCAAATAAATTACGATCACTTAACAATGAGGCGGCATTTTCCCCTATTTTTTTTTTGCGTTTTCCGCTTAATAAGGTCGAAAGGTGTTTTCAATTGCGAAATGGGATTCAATTGTCCGTGGAAAACAGCACTCGAACATAAAGTGACACAAATTATGAAAGAACGCAGCCCCTCGTCCAGCGAGATCAAAGGTGACGCGCCCACTCGGCAAGGACAATCGAATGGAGGACAATGAAGGAGCAGGATCAAGGAGGGGTTGCAACAGCTGGACAGTCGCACAATGAAGTGATCAGTGACCGGGACGGGAACGAACAATGCCCAAGCGTTTTTAATTGTCAATGAATGCGACACACAGCCCCTTCTTGACCTTTTGCGGCTATTTGGGACTCGACAACGGCTCCGCCATGCGAAATACACGAAATACACGAAAAGGTGGGCGAGTACCACCCAGGTGAGAGAAATCACCGACAAATGTCGATTCAGATGCCGATTTTGATGCGATATTGCGACAATGGCATCGTTATAATTAATGGCCAGCTTGGCGCCAGACTTATGGGACACGAAAAAGGGCGAGTTGGGAATGGGAAATGAAAAATCAAGAAGCCGAAGAAAAAATGCAGAGAAAACAAATGGGATTCTTGTATAGAAATTCATGGGAGTTCAGTTCACTAAAGTCTTCAAGTTCTTGAAGAATTGATTTTAGAAATCTTATTTACATAGTTCTGCCTTTTTTTTCCGTGTATGGGCTTGCATCTAAAGTTAGGTGAGCGTGAAAATTGATGAGCGTGTGCCTGTGATGTCCTGCCGGAGCCAGCTTATCGCTGGCCAGGATCAGGGCGCAAACAGAGACGCAAGTCAGTCAGTCAAACATGAAGGCAATCACTCAATGGGAACACACACACACACACCCAGGACCAGGATAGGGGCAGAGGTCACAATTCACAAGTGGCCTGTCCAATATTGACGGAACCCCTTTCGAGGATCAAAACATCACAGGCGAGTGCGAGTGCGAGGGACAAATATTTGAATATGGAATCTGCGCTCTCCGCTTCCCTTTTCCTTTCCCTATTAGGGGATGTGGAATGCGGTGTCGATCTTGTTAACAGATATCGTCAGTTGCAGTTGCAGTGGCTCAGGTGCCTCAGGTGCCTCAGGTGCCTCGCCAGAGCTCGCCGAGTGCCAAAGTGCTCGAGTGTTCATGTTATCCTGGACAGTTCATTAAACCGAACGCGACTGGACTGCAGTTAATTGGTTGCCCATTATGGAGCTAGTCTGGGCCCGATCCAGATCCCAGACGGGATCGGATCCGATGCCAGCGGCAGCTGTGTGCAGTCAGAGAAATGATGTTCCACAGAGAAAGCTATGGGAAACAACTTATCCGACTTATTTCTCACCGTGCACTTCTGGTTCGGAGACATTATTTGATTAACAAATCCAGGCAGGAGAGGAGGGACTGGGGCCCAGCCCAGACAAATCGGACTAATTGCTGGCCACTAATATGACAGCGTTCTCATTCAATTAAAATATCCATATCTAGTGCAATTAGACGATGTCCATCTCCATCGCCATCGCCATCGCCATCGCATTGCCGCTCCGCTCATTAAACTTGCACGAATTATTGCACGCACTTTGTCATACATTTTAATTTCACTTTGCGGAGATCACGATCCCTAGCTTTGGCTGTGGCTGTGGCTTTGGCTTGGCTTTGGCTCGAAATGAGGCTGCTCGGAGGCTACAACTAAATCGCAGAGCTGGAGCTGGAG
Source organism: Drosophila tani (assembly GCA_008042535.1). NCBI lineage: Eukaryota > Metazoa > Arthropoda > Insecta > Diptera > Drosophilidae > Drosophila > Drosophila tani. Next base: position 28,919 of record VNJO01008427.1, read on the forward strand.
AAGAGAGAGATCTTTGGCGATCCGTGCTACACATTAGCAATTACGCTCATTACACTTAATTACAGAAAACTAGGAGTGCATGAAGATTTCCACTTGCGGACGAATGCGAATGCGAATGCGATCGCCAGCCTGAACCTGAACCTGAATCTGAAACTGAACCGGCAGCTGAATCGGAAAGATAAACGCAGCTTCTGCCCCTGTGATTGCACTGAGGGAAAATTAAGAGCATTAAGGTATTTTTCTGAAAACCTTTAATTTATTTAATAAATATGTTAATATAGGAAGGAGTCATAAATAGTATATTTGAAGCAGATAACTCATTAAGTAATAGTTTAGAATTTTATGAAAACAGTTTGTAAATAAATAAACACATCTGAATATATTAAATATCGTGGCTCTATAATTGATCATAACTTAATTAGCTTTTGGAATGGTTTTGTAGCTTAGATCCCTCTAAATTGTATCAAAAAGAATACAAAAACATTTCTTTTTACTTTATCTCGAAGAGGCATTCTTGAAATCAAGACGAAATCGTTCTCGATTTCCTATTTTCGAGAATAAGTGATCTTGAAGTCGAGAAGAAGTTACTCTCAATTTTAGGCTTTTAGAGGTGGATGAAATGAGAGAGAGAGAGAGAGAAAAAAAATGACCGACTTCCGCGCTCTTGGTATTCTAGAAAGTTATTTTTAGATTTGCCTGAGTGGAGCCTTCGGTAGAGTGCTGGACTAAAGTGCGGACTGATCGCGGTTCGAGTCCGAGTTAAGCCGTTACAATTGTGTTTTCAAATGTGTGAGTATGTCTAATGGAATATTTATAATAGCTTTGCATATTAACTTTAACATATTAAATTACAGAAGAAATGTAAAATTAATCTCATAACTTGAAGCACATTTTTTTGTTTTTCTGCGTGTGGGCCTCGTCTTGAGCCCCGCCCGAGCCTGGTATCCGTATCTCTGTACGCCTCCAGCCGGGCGATATGAGGGAGGAAGCTCCATGGAGCGATAGAGAGAGAGCATGCAGAGCAAGTGAATTATTGCAGTCTCATTATGTGCGATGAGTTATGTATGGCGTATGGCTTTCGTCGTCAGCTCGTCAGTCGCCGTCGCCGCTTGGAAAGTCAGTCGCTCGTGCATCTGCATCGCGTCAGGCGGACGGCCATCTGTCAGCCAGGCCAGGCCGGGCCAGGCCAGGCTCGCAGCATCCAGCAGGCCAGGCCAAGTCCCGCCACGCCGCTCCCCAAGACCTCCCCCCTCGTGGCTCTGGCTCTGTCCTCGCCGAAGAATGTAGTGCGATGGTCGCCTAAATCAAGCGTACTTAGCGAATGATTTACATTCCGAAAGACAGCAAACACACTGCTTTGCCGTATGTGATGTTATGTGAGCAGCAGGCACAGCAACATCGGCAACATCGGCAGCAGCAGCAGCAGCAGCAGCAACATCTACCGGGTAGAGTGTGTGTGAGGAGTGTGTGCCCCAAAATGGAGAACGAGCCCAACGAATCCAGGGATCTCCTACGCTCTGATTTTTAATTTAAATATCCATAATTATTTGTACATAATATAATATTTATTTTTAAATATTTATTTGTAAATAAACAGATGGGAATTTAGCAACAACTGCTTTATTTTCCAGGTGAATGGGGGATCCAAGCCAATACAGTTTTCCAGAATGAAATCTTTTAAATTTGACTGTTTTTAAATCCCATATTCAAGCAAAAAACATGGAACATCCTAGTACTAAAATGTAAAGCCATTTCTATATAAAATAGGCACTTAATAGCTTTCGGGGGCAGGGCATGAGCCTATTAAAAATAATTTCATTTCCAGCCGATATGCTTATCTGTGTGACCCGGCATTAAGTATAGAAATTGCATCAACCCCTTTTGTAAACAATTACTTGGCAAATAACTTGTGAATGAAGTATAGATCGACTTGCATTTTATCAGCCCGATGTCCAGAGCCATAAATAGCTTTATATTTGCTAGAGCTGCGTCAGCAATGAATATGGAATATGGAATAATGGATAATGGCATGACCCACTCACTGGGCAGGGACGTCAAAGGTCTTCCTGCTGATCAATATGCCTCGGTGAACGCACTGTGGGGCAAGCGATAATAAGCAGCAGAGGCAGCGGCAGGGAGGGCTTTGGCGGCGGTGGCGGTGGCAGGACAGAGACGCACCGCAAAAGTCGGACGCTTCCTCGCATAAATATCACCAGCAATTACTCAGTCATAAGTCTGCCGCTCGGTCGTTTGCTGTCATGACATGAGTGACTCTGCCCCGGCGATGCTCGCTCTATAAGGTCCGCGCCACAGATCTCTCTCTGTCTCTCTGTCTCTCCTTGAAGCCCCCGGAGCCCCAGGACCCTTCTTCGCCTTCTCCACCTTCTTTTCAGTGTGCGCCCAAGTTTGCCGCCGGCAAAGAACGGACATCGAGTTGCAGCTGAAGATGGAGATGGAGATGGAGATGGAGATGGAGCTGGAGCTGGCGAAGAAGATGAAGATGGAGATGAAGATGGAGCTGAGGCTGAAGATGGTCAAGGGCTCTGGTGTTGGTGTTGGTGTTGCTTTGGCAAATCTCTGCAGCGGCCACTGGGCGGTAATTTGTTAAAGCTTCCTTACTTTTCAACACTCCCGAACCCGCTCAAGATCCCTCTCCCGATCTCGATCCCGGAGAAAGACCCAGAGAGTGAGAGAGCATCTTTAATTGTGCCCCTTGAGTGGCTGACTGTTTTAGATCCTTGCGACTACTTTGTCTTGATGATAAATCTCTGGGACCATCCATCTAAGCGCGCCCGTTCCAGTCAGTTCCTCATGATTGTCCAAGTGCACGGCAAGAAATCGGATAGCTAAAGCTATAAGCTATACCTAAAAACAAAAGTCTGAAGTCTGCCTTAAAATAACCTCAATTTTTGGATAATTTAAATTTCAATTATAATTATTAATTAAATTTTTCTGTGAATTTTAAAGGCAAAGCTAATTTATGAGCCATAGTGCATTCATCCCACATTTTTCATGGCTTCGATAAATGAAGATAAACTGATGGATGAATCTAGAAAACTTTACTATGCCTTGATACCTGGATAGCTTGGGTAATGTTTTACATAATTTTACCTAAACTTTTCCCGCAGTGTACTCCCCCGGGATGAGCATGATCGTGAAGATCAGCCCGAGCAGCTCCCTCTTTAAAGCGGCCAAAAGGAGCGGACTCGAGCACTTGCTGCCTCGACACAAATCAACGGGGATGACAGACTCTGACACCGGGGACTGGGACTGGGCCTGGGTCTGGACCGTAGCCTGGGATGCGGATGCGGATGAGTCCCGGGGCTTTCCATCATCCAGCCCAAGCCCAAACCCAGAGCCAGTCCCGTCTTGAGTCAATGAAAATGTTAAGCATCTTACGCCAACATCAATTTCGCGTTTATTTATAGCCCCGTTTTCCGCTCGCCTTGTTTATGGACTCTTCTCCGAGCTCCAGCTCCCAATCTCTGCCAGCTCAGCGCCGGGTGCCAGCTCTGACGTCACTGATAAGTCAGCAACGGGGGGAAATTTGTGCGGTGCATCCAAAGGTCGGGGCGCTGCCAATAAACACTGGTGATATGCCATATCCCATATCCCATATCCCATATGCAATACTGCAACTGGCGTTCCTTTGGGGCATTCGGTGTCGTCACCGCTTGCCACTGAGTCAATAACCAGCCAGCAACGGCAACAAGATGTTGTTGCCAGCGGCAAGTTTATTTGCCGGCCGATCGGAGTACCCTGTTGGGGCAAGGTATGACCTTTTTATAGATAAAAATATATATTTTTTAATTCTTATTATTCTAGGAGTAAAAGGAACTTGATTAAATGTTTAAATAAGAGGAGAAAGTACTGCCCTTAGACCCTTAATGTTTTCTAGTATCAAAACATAACATAAAATATATAAAAGAAATCAATTAAAACTGGAAACTCTGCAGGGTATCTCCACATTCGCCACTTGTCACACTCTCATGACTTTCCTGGGTTTTGTTGTTTTACTTTTTCGGCGCACGAAAAAAATTCAATGAATTTATCATAAAATTGCGAGAAACTCTGGCGTTTTTCTCCGAAAAATTAAATGTGCGACTTGAGCTTGAGACACTGCGATGCGATGGCCATTGGCGGTTGGCTGCTGGATGGTGAATGGTGGATCTTGGATGCGTCTGGAGGTGAGATAAGGGCGCCACGCTGGCACTTTGGCACTTGGACAATGCAAAATGTGAGGAAATGTGTGTGCTTGGCCAGAAGTGACCCTGGGCGTCGATAAGACTCTGGCGATTGGAATGGAATTTCCGCAAAAATCCTAGGACACAGAATAAACTCTTTTCATTAGTTGAACAGTATCGCAATGCGATTTATAGGCAAATTTATTGGGAAATGGGTCGCTCGCCAGTCGCCCGACGCCAGACGGACTTCCTCGGAATTCCGCAATCCCGGCGACTCGCCGCCCAAACTGGAGCCTGAGAAATTTTTGCCTAATCTAATCTCAATAGAAATTTAAGCGGAAATCAGATAGCATATAAGTACGTACGCGATATAAGTACAAGTACGAGCGCCTGAGAACGCAGATATATTCGTGGATACGAGCCCCTAAGTACAAATTAAATATTCGTGTGGCACAAGCCCCTGACAATCCCGAGTGATTTGCATTGCGTCAATTCAGAGTCGTCATCATCATCATCATATCTTGGGAAAGCCAAGATAGTGCCTATGCTCATAGCTCATAGCTCACAGATGTGCTGGTGATTCACATTTATCTCTTGTAATTTATGAGCCAAAATTGCGCATATCATACGAGTGTTTAGCAAATATAGTGAATGAAGGTTAGCCTAAGACGGTGAGTGGAGATATTACTGAGACTAGTTGGGATCGGGTATTAAGTATTCGAATTTTCATTGACGTTATTGTTCCTTCTTATGGGAATAAGGTATGTAGTAGTGGTAACAAATAAATAACAATATATGAATCACATTCAATGTCAATAAACCCTTGTACGTTTCTTATGCGTGCTATTACTTTAATATATAATTAAATTAATATAAAAATATTGATATAATATACTGGTCGATAAAAAAAAGTGTTACTAAACGTCTTGTATGGTTCTTATGCGTATTGTTAATTTTATTTAAAGTTTGTAAGCTTATAATAATGTTTTTTCTTTAATAACAAGAGTCTAAGTAAATGCATTATTACATTATAAAAAACAAAATGGAATTTATCTTAAAGATTGGTAAGAAGTTTTTTATTGATCTTATAATCTTATATATAAGTTTATATTTATTATATATATTTGCTTTAAAATACTTCGTTTACTTACAGACCTAAGATAATTACGTTTAGAACCTTTCTATTAGGGTTAACTAAGTATTCACACATGAAATAATAAAATTGATTATATATAATATAAACATTTCAAAGCCTAATTAGTTGCCCAAAAACCCCCCGGGCTCTCACTGACTTGACTAACTAATTGTTTCGCCCAGTTAAGTTACAAATATATATAATTGGATTTACGTTTTGTGGGTAATTTGGGGGGAAGTCCCCAGTCTCCAGTCCCCAAAGTTCCCGAAAAATCACTATGTCACTGCCAATAAATAAACCAAGATGCATTCGCAATTGTCGGCGATTTCCCTGCGGTGAGCGTTTGGGGAAAGAAAAACTCCCCGCCCGCGCTGGGCATTTCCGATCGGTATTCGGGGATCGGGGACTGGGGATCGGGGCTATAGTGAGCTGCTAGTTGCTTGCTCAAGCCAACCATTTGAGCCGTTTTTAATTTCGTTTGCTTTGTCCCAAAGAGTCATTGGGCTTTTTAGGTTTTCCTCGCTCTGAGACTGCGACTGCGACTGGGACTCCGACTCCGACTCCGACTCGGACTCGGAAGAGGTCCACGGCAACGAGCCTCGGCCTTTTATGATGGGAAACATTTCTTGTTGGCCGCGGCTTAAATCATGTGAATGTGAATGTGAGTGTGTAGTATGAGTGTGTGGCAACAACAAGTCACGGGGCGTTGTTGGTGGGCAAACATCATCATCGCGGCAACAACGGCAACAACGACGACGATCATAATCGCGCCTCAACTCAACTCAAAACCCAAAAGCCAAAAGCCATTCATGTGGCCAGGTTCAGGTGTACCACCATGTACTTCAGCCTCTCCCGCCGTAACCCCTTTAGGTCTCTTCTTGATTTTCCCTCCCGATCTTACGTTTTGTTTTTTACTTCTTTTTTTTTTGTCTTGCCTAATGACAAAGACTAATATTTTCTTCCTGTGACATATCTCTTTCGTGCATTGAATTTGCTTTTGTTGTGTGTTGTTTTGTCTTGCTGAGAGTCTATTGCTGTTGTCGCTCCATTTAGCCCACGGAGAGGCCCGAGCATTTTATGGAAATTATTTGTTGCATTGCGCTGCTAATGTGTTAAAACAATATCTGGCCCAAGCCGCCGCCGCCGCCGCCGTTGCCGTCCAGGGAGGCGGACAAGTGTCCGTCCAGCTGTCCGTTGTCCACTGTCCGCTGTCCACTGTCCGCTGTCCGTCTGCCCGCTGCCTTTGCTTTGTGTGCTGTGTGGCACAAATAAGACGGGGAAATATTTACACACACTCTGAGGCAGGGCGGCCAGCTGTGAGCCAGGCACGCCCCTGCCGCCGCCCCTAGGTCTCAGCCTCTGGCCCTGGCTCTGGCTCTGCCTCTGCCTCTGCAATTGGCAACTCAACGACAACGACAAAATGTCTAAGGACTCACACTCACCTGGTAGGTTGTAGGTGGACCACCCAGCCACCGGTTGCAGTTTGTCAGTTGTACAGCGCATCAATTAGCTCCCACTGAGACGGACCTCGGACCTCCGCTCCGCTCACCTGCCCCGCTCTCACCTTGTTTTGCCAGTTTGGTCAACCGTCGGTGGTCAATGGTTGTCGGGCTCTCAGCGAGCGTTGCGAATTGTGGGGGTGCGCAGGGTGCTCGGTGCTGGGTGCCGCAAATTGAAACATCCTTTCTGCTTTGCGTATGCGCAACGGGAATACTGTGGCATGTTTGCCTGAGAAATTACACAGACATTGTGTCCTTTTACTCGGTCTGTGAGATGGAACAATCCTTCACATTTCTCGGTTGATTGTTCCCCTAATTGTTCGTCATTTGGGAAGGGTCTCTCGGGTTCATTATTGGTAAGTCTATTTATTTTAATCTTTATATTTATTTATTTAAATCTATGTGACACTACTATCGGCGTGCATATACATTTCTATAGAAACATCATTTATTTAGCCACATATCTCTGCTAGTTTTAGTCCAATTGAAATGAGTGATACCTCATTCTGTTAAAAATTTCTTTGGCAATAAAATACAAAATTTAAAGTTAAGTTAACATTTTGTTTTAATATTATAAACTTAAAAAAATGTCCATAACCTCAAAATATACCTAATTTATTGAGGTTTTTGGATGTTTTTCCTCGACATTGGACATTTTTTTAGTGCTGGTTTTCTTCTTCTGTGCTTCACCTCATATTTATCCGGTTTATTTAATAATTTGGTGATAACACAACGTGTTCGACCAACTTTTCGTGATTTCTTGCATTTATTCTTCCATTTTTCTCGTCGGGTAACAAATTCATTAACAAATTCATTAAATTGTTAACAGAAATATAAAATAAAATTATTTGGAATCAAATCTTTCTCTCCAGCCGCAATAATTGAAATGTGTCCCATAATTGTGATACACTTGTTGGCATGAAAAAAATCGAATTTTTGCGTTTTTTTTCCGCTACTACAAAAAAAGCGAGATGCAACCAGAGAAAAGGTCATCAGCTTTTAAGCAGAAATCATTAAGCTTTTAATCTGCACACTTAATTTTGCTCTATTATGCTTCCCCATTCTCCTACGAGGGTCGAAACTAAAATTTTCAGGGTGTCCTATAATTAAGCGCCTTATAAGCCTATAATATGCTTTAAAAATAAATGAATATACAAATATATAAAAAATATTGACATTTATTTGACATATTTTAGGGAGTTCTCAGTAATTTTATATACTTATGTATAAGCTGGCTTTAAAATATTTATTTTGCTTTGTGCTTTTAATGTTTTTTTTTTTCAAGTTAAATTAAAATATTTTAATATAATATCAGGCTTACCAAAATTGTTCTATAAAAACACCTTTTGAAACCGTATAAATTGTATGTACATATATGTAAATGTATAAAATGTATAAAATGCATAAAATGTATAAAATGTATAAATGTATGTCTAACTAAGGTGACAATCGTTATACGGACCACTGTCTTATGAGTGCCGTAGAACCATTGGGTAAACATTTAAGGCTTTGTTGTTTTAGGAAAAAGTCCTCTAAAAAATCGGAGAAAGATTCACATTATGTCATACAGCTTGAGGCTAAAATCCTTTGAATTTCTGCTGGTAACTCACGTAAGGAAGCTACATTTTTAAGCTAAAGGATACTAGTGAAGCTTATATCCTAACCTAGCTATGTCTAAAATTAATTATTTCCTTCCCGATCAAGTGATCCTTTGATTTCTGGCCAACTCCTGGCTCCGACTTCCGCAGGACAATGTTATTATGTGTGGGTCTTAACGGGATTGTTCACCGTTAACATTTCCGCTTGGCAGGCAACCTCGTGTTCGACTCCCATTGTGGATCAGGTGTTGGTTGGTTTTGTTGTCATTGCCGTTCAATGCTTCGATCCTTGTTGTCAATTGTCGAGGTCCTTGCTGTGCGCCTTTTGTTGCTGGGGCTGCGAGACAACTATCAGGAAATGTCATCATTTGTACAGAGGTTCGTAGGGACGAGCCATTGAATTGCAGCCTGGATCCAGGACATTGCCACACATGGCGTGAGACCAAGACGGAGAGAGAGAGGTAGAAAGAGAGGGAGACTGGGAGAGAGTGAGAAATTGTCACTGCCAGCTGCCTTCTTTCTTTCCTTTCTTCGCATCCGTCTGTCTGCTCGTGTGTGTGTGTGTCTTTCTTTCTTTCTTCTCTCTCACCTCGCTTTTTTTTGCCCTGTTTCTTGTTCTTCTTACCAATAACCCCCACCCCCATCCCCTTCGAGCCTGTTGTATCAGCATTTCTCTTGCCTTGTCTTGTTTGCATTGTTCTCGCCCAAACAGATTTGATCAGTTTTTAATGAACTTCATTCATGTTTGAATGACTTTGATCAGTTCCGCTCTGGCCTCACCTATCCCTCACGCTGTGTCTGTCTCTCTCTCTTTTTGACTCTCTTTCTATCTCTTTTTCTCCCTCTCCCTAGCAAATATCCGAACCCTTTGAACGCGTGCGGTGCCAGATCTGCTCGATTTTTGTTGTGACAGTCCAAGGAAGAATGATCAAAAAGTGGGGAATAGAGAAAGGATAAAGGACTAACGGCAAAAAGGAAAGAGCAAAGGGGAAGGAATATGTGTAATATTCCAGCTTAATTTCGAAACAGTAATAAAGCAAACCAAATGTACATTGTTAAACAAAGCAAAAATTAATTTATTATTTATTAATTTATTCACTTAATTTTTCCCTAAAAGCGAAAATAAATAAATATAATATAGTATAATTAAAAAAGTCTTTTAAATATATCCCAAATAATTAAATAAATAAATAAATAACCTTGTCTTTTGAACTTAGAACTGTGCATTCTTCGATTCAAAGACTTGTGAAATAACGTGATTGGAAATATAAGTATATACATGTTTTAATAATAAACAATATTATAATAAATTAAACAAATACATTATTCAGTAATATAGTAAAACATAAAATAAATAATCATTTCATAATAAATAATATATAGGTATAAAATAAATACATCATTTAGTTATAAACAATATAAAAATATATACAATAAATATTATAATAACATCATACAATTATAAACAATATAATAATATATACAATAAATAATATAATAACATATAAAATATACAACATTATTCCAAGTAAGGTTTCGTTTTCTGAGTGTTTGACGATTCACCTTGCTGTTCATTATTTAATTATTATTAGTTATGCGATTATTATTAATTTGCTCTCAAACAAATAAAATAAATCTCTATAATGTAAATAATATTTATAGTTATAAAAATAAATTTTATAATCAAGATTTTTTACCCATCAAATATCCTAAATCTTTTTCGAATATTTTTAGGTAACGATTTTTTTTTTATTTTTATTTTGCTATACAAACAAATGTGTTACTTTGTCCCCTATATAGCCGTAACTAGTCTCTAGCTCGTATAAAAATATACGATATAATTTCCCCCAGTGCATCGCAACAGATCCATCGGCTAATCTCCGCCAGCGAGGCCCATCTAAGCCGATCTTGAGGCTGAAAATCTCTCACTCTCCCGACCAAGTTTAACGAGGCGTACAACAAATATTTTCACCAAGTGCCGACAGTTACCCCGCCCTTCGCCATCGCCATCGCCATAGCCTTCAGGGCCAGTTTTGGTTAGCCGGAGATGGAGATTGGGTTGATTGAGGGTCCTTCAAAAAGGGTACAAAACAAAGACTCTGAAAATCAGAAAATTGTATTAAATGTGTCCCACATTATGAGCGGCGAGGGAGAGAGACTGCGACTGGGAGCCTGCGAGATGATATAGAAAAATTTATTATTTTACTTGTCAGAATTTGTGCAGCAGAAGATCTGTTAAGACGACAGTCGCTCATCATGATCGCGATGATTATCATTATTGAGGCACTCTTGCTTTGATCTGGCCCAGAGTTGCGCCCAGTTCCAGGGCTCATCTCATCCCATTCTCAATCCTATCCATCCTATAGAGACCCCGACCCCGACCCCCGTCCATGGGCGCAGCAAGTGCAGCGCGATGTTGCCGCCAAAGTTGACGCTTTGTGTCATTGTCAAGTGTTGCGCCTTGTTTGTGCAGCTCCACAGCGAGCGGAGCGGAGGGAAGAGACTAGAGGGTAGAGGGTATGGGGAATCAGCATTCGGCGGCATCCGTATCTGTATCTGTATCTGGATCCGAGTCAAAATCAGAATCCGAATCCGACTGCGCTGCTCTATTTGTAGCCGTTTGATTTGTGATTAATGTCTCCCTCTGTGTTGCCTTTGTGACGGGGTGTCGCTGTCTATTCTGTATCGGTGTGTCTGTGTGGCATTCAATCAGCCGTGAAGCAGAGACGAGGCAGGAGACAGGAGTAGCCGAAATTCCTCACCTGGAGACGGGAGACGGGCAACTGAAGACTGGAGACAGGGCCAACCAATTGGCGGAGAACAATGAGCGACAGTCGCTTTAATACCAAATTATATACAGCTCGAAACTAACAATTGAAGTAACTGCTAATTTATATTGGGTAATAAGAATACGATTACGATACGAGAAACAAATAATCAAGACGAGAGATTAAATATTATTTTATATTTATATATTATATATATTTTAATACCTGTGCAGATAATCTACTTCCTATTGCAGTTACTATATATTTCGGAACGGCTGAAATCAGACCTTTATATCTTATAGCTGCCTAGGAATGATGGAAACAAAATTATAGATTCCCTGTTTTTCAACGTATTTTTATAAATTTCGAGACATAGCTCTTTCTTACAGGTTTAGAATTTCGGTTTTAATTTTATTAAGATCAAACAACTATATCATATATGTAGCTGCCATAGAAACGATCGGTTGATTTATAAGAAAATGTAAGAATGTGTAAGTGTTATACCAATTTACAAACTTCGATATTTTTATAAGTTTATTTACAAACTTCGGCTTAACGAAGCCAGCTTTCATTCTTGTTTAATATTTTATCGTTGTTTGAAATAATTGTTTCGGAGATACATTTTTTAACACTCAAATCTTTCGTTTTCTTGTATCTTGGTTTCTTGCACTTGACCATCGCTTTCTTACTTGTTTCATTTGGCCACGCAATATTCAGTTGGTAATTACAGCCGATTATGAGGCGAAACTTATTCAAATTTCCATTAACAACTAAAATAGACCTGCACACATTTATTGCTTTACTAACAAGGCAACATTTTGTCTGTTCATCTGCCTTGAAAGTAGCTTTCTTACTTGTTTTTTTTGGTTGCCTAATAATCAGTTGGGAATTATAAGGCGATATTTTTAAAAAGTTGCGTTAGGAACCTATTTGACCTTCAAAAATTATCACTTTACTAACTAGACAACAATTTGTCTATCTACTCAAACTAGTCTCTCAGTTTTAGAGCAATCTGAATGCAAATTTCCAGATAATCATTTTTCTATTAAAGGTAGTATGTATATAAGTCAGAAAGGGCCAGATCGAACGGCTGTATTATAGAGCTGACATAGGAAAGGTCGAGAAAAGATTTTTAAAGAATATATAACTTTGTTGATTTTCTTGGAGATTTTCTCAGCTTCTGTGATAAATAGCCCTTTTTATGATTTCAGAATTATGTTTATAGCTGTGATAGGTGCAATAGGAAAATGAATATGATTTTTCTGGATTCTTGATAATTTAACTTATCAATTTGTATATTTTTGTCAGCCTTCTTACGCGGGTCAAAATCTCCTCCGCTTTGGTTATTTGTCAGATGGCTTTTGCACGTCGATTTCGAATGCGAAGTAATGGGAAATGAAAACGCTTATGGACGCTGCACCGTTATGTCTAACAAAAACCAACGAAGGAGCGAAGGAGCGAAGGAGCGATGGAGGCAGGAGGATGATGTTGGTGGAGGCCAGGTGAAAGAAGGCAGCGAGCAGCAGCTCCTCCGGCGAGTCACGTTCGCCAGGTTGCATAAATCAAGTGACAGTCGCCGCCTTCGTCGCCGACGCTTGCCTTCGGGTCTCGAGAGCGTGTGAGTGTGAGTGTGTCACTGGCGCAGCGGTCAGCGGACAAGCGGACTGGCAATGGGTATGGGAATGGGAAAAGGGCACACAGGGACTGGGAACGGAGTGCCGCGAGATGCTGTGGCGGTGATTATGACGACAAACCATAAAACGCATGGCAGGATGAGCGAGAGCGTACGCACTGCGTCGCGAGTTATTCCGTGGCTTCCAGGAAGCCGCCGTCGCCGCCGCCGCCGCCGTCCCCGTTTGCCTGGTGGCGGTTTCATCCTAGACTTAATCCACGCACGCACCACCGCAACGCTGCTGCACCCACAGTGGCTGCCACCGCTCCGAGTTCTCGGCCGAGCTGTGTCCTGTGTGCGAAATGCAAAACAATATCATCATAAAAAGGCAGCAGCGCAAGTCGCCCATGTCCACGGGCATGTCCAGGGTGCCGGGTCTAGAAAACTGAAACTGAAAATGGAAAACTAAAAACCAAAAACCGAAAACCGAAACACCAAAACCGAGAAGCCAGCCAGCCAGCCAGCCAGCAGAGAAACCCAAACCCAAACCCAAGCGCGGTTCGCACTCGTGACCGCTATAAATCGATGAAGTCATTGTGTGAGAGCCGGGCCGGGTCGGTCCTGCGGCCCAAAGGAGCAACAGGCCAGGCCAGCCAGGCCAGGGCGACTGCCTTTGCCTTTTTCATTCCATTTCCGAGCCGAGCTCGGGTTTTATTTTTACTTTCGTACTTGGTTCGATTTTATTGCCGCCTCATAAAAGTAGCATAAACATGTTAGTAGCCTTTTGCTACCGCTACTTAAGTTAGTTGCCAAACGTTGCCCTGCCGCTGCGATGCCTCTGAAGCCTCCGAGGAGATTTACGAATTTGTTGCACATTTTTTTTATTATTATTTCCCCATTGTTGCTATATATTCTATAGAAAGCGGTATCTAATAGCCGTGATGCCGATGATTGCCAGCTCCCCGAGGAGTTGATATTAGGGTAACTTCCAGGTCGACTTGTTGCGTTCTTTTCAGTTTGTTTTTTGTTTTGTTTTTTTTTTCGGTTGCCTACCTCTTCTTGAGAAGTTTTCTTTCAGTGTCAAAGTGTAATAAAATATTACTCATGGTAATTAAAATTTTGTGCTGCGCTGTTCGCGCTCTTCTGAGCTTCTGCTTCTGCTTCTGCTTTTATTTCTTCGCCGTCGGCTCAAGTTCAATGTGCACAGCGGCGGCGGCGGCGGTGACATTGGCGGCGGCCAGAGAGGGGCAAGGGGCAGGGGCAGGGCAGCAGGCGGCAAAGTGAAAAAAATTAAAACAATTAAAAAGCGTTTGTTGAGGTGCTCAACTCGAAAAATGAAAAATGGGAAATGGGAATGAGGCAGCCTAGGCCCCCGAAGAGGGAGCCGCGTCTGCGTCTGCGCAGCTCATAAACCGCGAGCCGCGCTGCCGGCGACAGTTCAACGACATGTTTATTAAGTCATACGCAAAATTTGTTAGGCCTGCCTGGGACTGGGACTGAGCTGGACTGGGACTGGGACTGGTAGTGGGACTGGTAGTGGAACTCGAACTCGGACTGGGACTGGCTCTGTCTGAGAACCCCGAGAAGGCGAGAAGCCGGCCGAGATTTATGCGGCCGCACTCTATGAGATTACATAAATGGCCATTAAAATGTATGCTAATAAAAACAAGATATGTCCGACCAGACAAGCGCACAAATTATATAATTAAGACCCCTCGCAGCTTCCCCTCTGAGCAATTGTGGAATATTATTTACTCGCCTCAACTAGAACACACACGCAGAGACGTAGAGGCGCAGGAGGATACCCAACTTACACACCGGAACTGCCACCAAAAAAGAGGCGAATTATCTCACCGATTTTTAGGACTTATGGAAACAAAATAAACCCTTTTCTCGATTGATTAAGTCGAGTTTTGGCACATCCGCTTCCTTAGGAACCTATCAGATCTTAATTTCTTTCCACACACCTAATTACGATCGAAAATACCAAGTGGAGTTTAAAGAACATGGTCTTACTTCATCGAGATATTTTAATAAATAAACAAATTAATTTAATAAATAAGTAAGTAAATAATATAATAAATATAAGGAGTACAAGAGCTATTTTAATTACTATCCATCACCCAAAAAAATTGAGAACACTTTTTCCAAGAACATTTCTTTTTACTTTATCTTGAAGAGACATTCTTGAAGTCAAGACGACATTTTTCTCGATTTGGTTTTTTTTTGAGAAGAAGGGATCTTGAAGACGAGAAGTAGTTACTCTCAATTTCGAGCTTTTAGAGGGGGGATCTGAGAGAAAATTATGACCTCTGCTCTCTAGAAAGCTATTTTTAGATTTTGTCAATGGCTTCCTTGATTTGCCTGAGTGGAGCCTGTGGTTGAGTGCTGGACTAAAGTGCTGAAGTGCAGAGCCGTAACAATTGAATTAAAACAATGTGTAAGTATGTCTAATAGAATTTATATAATAATGTACATACAATTTAACTTTACGTATTAAATTACAGAAGAATCGTAAGATTAAGTCTGTGTTTCCTAAGCTCTAAAATTAGTTAAAATTCAAGTAAAATTCTTGATAGCAAAAGTCTTAATTAAAGAATAATCACTCTAAAATAAGTTCTCAAAACGAGAACTCTTCTTCAAGTTTCTGAAATTTTTTTTATTTTCCTATATCAAGAACGTTTAATGGCGAACTGCCCTTTTTAAGGCCGGCTACTCGAAGCTAATCGTGTTAAAATTTATTTTGATTATTTTTGTGACTTCTTTCAGGGTCTCTCCTTGCTGAGAGCAGCTACTGTTGACAGGTCTTAGTGCTCGCATCCATCGATGATGGCCTCTTACCCAGAAGCTTTCCTCGTTAAGTCTCGTAAACAACGGAAAAGCCGGCGGAGTGGAGGCTGAAATAATGCCGCGTGATGATAATATTCGCCGAGCAATCGAGCAATCGAGCAATCGGGCAACAACAACAACAGCTCAGCAGCACGAGTTCGAGCGAGCTCTCAAGCCTGCCGGCCGGCCGGCCAGTCTGGCCTGGCTTGGCTTGGCAAACGTAAATAATAACAACTGTAAAAATCATAATAATAACAATAACAAAGCGCGGGCCAGCGCCGATAAAAATAATAAACAAGTAGCGGGGCGGATCGGATCGGATCGGGGCGGAACTTGAGGGGAATATTGAAATGTGAACGCTTGGAAATGCAAATCACACGCCCAATTTGACAAATTAATTGAATCGCTTTGTAAACAAATCGAGTTTCAATTGCCTGGGTCAGCGGTTGAGGGGGTTCCCCCGGGGGAAAAGCTGAGCTGAAAGCGCTTAATGGGCTGCGATGATGAGATGTCGGATCGGATTCGCAATATGAATATGAATGCGACGCAGTTGTGGGGATAAAATGTTCAATAAGGCAGGGAATCCATTAGGAAGGCCTATGAAAAACGGTTTGAAATGGCTAATAATTATTAAATATTTCGGATTTATTGATGGCTGGATATCACCTTAAAAATAGTTTTAGGTGTTGAAATGATCTTAATATCTGAGGAAAATCCCTTGATTCTTTGGTTCCCATCAATCACCGATCCATTGCACTTATAATTATAACTGAAGCCACTCCACAAGTGCCATATAATTGAGTTGTGCCACTTGTTGTCGGCAGCCAAATCGCTCGGAAAATCGGAAAATAGGGAAACCTTTTGCCCGAATGGGAAGTCGAATAGATACAGATACAGCTATGCTGTCCTGCACGGACAGGACATGGCTGCCGGGAGGGAAAGGCCGCAGAACGAGGACTGGGTCGGGGACGGGGACGGGGAGTTCCTGGAAGGTGCCGCAGGACAATAAAAAACACAAAAAGAGATTGGGAATTTGTGAGGCGAGGAAGAAAGAAAAAAGAGGAGCGCAAATGGCAGGACAATGGCAAAAAGTGGCACAGCACAACACAAAGGGCTGCACAAATTCAGTTATCTTTTGCAAATTCTGTCCGTAGAAATGATGGGTTATTAAATGTTGTTAATCCTCCTGCTCGTCCTCGTCCAGGCCGGGAACATATTCAAATTTCACCCAGACCAGAGGCAGGTAGTCACCATAACCACTGTTATGGCCAGGTCAGAATGCCGCAGGACCCGGGCGTCGAGCCTCTTGGCATTTGCCTTTATTGTGCACGCTGTTTAAATATTTACCGAGTTTTACAATATTTATGACAGCTAAAAACATAACAACACCTACTTACCCAAAGGGCTCAGAGAGAGAGAGAGAGAGCAGGGGACACTTGACACTGGACCCGAACTCGGACCCGGGTCCGGGTCGTAGCCAAAGCCAGACAGCGGCTTACGAGCTGGACTTCCTTCGATCGATTGCAATCAATAAACGGCTTAGACGGCATTATAATACCATACACGCCAAAGTGCTCGTCTCGTGCTAATCCATTTGCATGTCAACAGCAACAGCAACAGCATGTCCTTGTCCTTGTCCTGGACTGGTCCTGTCTGCTTCCGTTCGCCGAGTGCAATAATCCGCCAGGACTTGGCTCTAAGTTGCCACTAAGCGCCCTAAACGGAGCTTGGCAATAAGCCAAGGCATTAAAAAGTAAATTTGCCTAAATCCGCTTAAAACAAAGCGCTCGGACTGGGACGAGGACTGGGACTCGAGACAAGTGTAGCCATGTTTTAGTTAACCCCGGGGATAAGCGGCAGCTCATCTGGCAGCTGATCCCGATCCCGAGCCCTGGTCCCGCTGATGACGGTGATCAAACTTTCATTCAGAGAGTCTTTCATTGATCGGAGTCTGCCTCAGGTAGGTTCACAAATGGGGATCGGTGCCGGTTCTTTGGGGGGTTTCCTCAAGGGGGAGCTCTAACCGATGGGGATCATAAAACGGTTGACCCAGGCCCTGGGAGTAGCCATAAAGAGGTGGGCCAATATTGGACAGAGAAGAAAGCCGAGGATATCATCGAATGCGAAGAAAAACTCAGGGAGATCATCGAATGCGAAGAAAAACTCAGGGAGATCATTGAATGGGTAAAGAAATCCAAGTCCAAGGAGTATCCGCAATAAAAGTGTGCCAAGGAAAATCGACATTGAGGGGATGCCTTGGTGCCTTGGGTTCTAATCTATATTTTCTTTGAAAAATCGCCTTGCTCTACATTTAAGGATATCATAAACTTTGAATAAATGTATGACAGCCCAACATTTTCTTTAAAATAGGTTAAGCCCAAAAGCCTTTCTCAACTAACAAAAATGTATGTAATGTATTTGATGTATTTGTATTTAATTTCCCTAATAATAGTAAAAGTCAAAGCTACTCTCAATAGCAATAAGTCTAGCAAAAATGTATTAAATTTCCTTCAAAGAAGAATGATTATTTGAGCATTTAAGAAAAATCGGACTTGGGCAGGCTTACTTTAAGCTTTTTAAATATTTTCCAGTATTACGACTTCAAATACAAGTATGAATTATGCCTAGTTTATAATTATATTTCCAAGGCTTGATATATCTATAAGGAGACCTTTTTTTCTCCACTCGAATCTATACACTTCCTCCCAAGATAATAATCCTCTTTCATTTCCCCCCACAAAAACTCCAGTTTAAGTTTCAGTTTCGCTTCAATTTATTTGTTCGCTTTATTTCGCTGTTGGCTTAAGAATATAATTCGTTTGAATCTATAAATACGAAAATCGATTTCTAGCGGCGATCTTACGCTATGTACAATTAGGTTAAATACGAACTAGTCAAGCACTATATCACAGATGTCAAAAACACAAGCTAGCCTAGCAAAAAAAAAAAGAGAGTGCGCCTAGGTCGAACTTAGCCTGGATGCTTAGCCTAGAGTGCTTAGCCTACTAAGGGAGGAGGAGCTGGAGGAGGGTCACATAGTAATCCGGGAGATAATACTTCCTTGTATTGGGGGTATTGGGAGGGATGGATGTCGATGCTAGGTTGCTCTTAGGTGACTAGAACGGCAACGGCGGCGGATGCGGATGCGGGGACTCCAATAAATACGTAATCTGTGCTGGCAATCAAATAATTTACTTAAGCTATGATCGTTCGATTAACGGTTAAATTAATGGCGGGGGACAGGGCTGAGGGTGCTGAGGGATTGTGTGTGCGCGTGTGTGTGTGTAATCCTGAGGGTGGAGCAACCTGCAACCTCACGTGCGCAGCACGCTCGACTGGCGCTTGCCGCGCATACCGGGAGTGGATCTGCCACCGGCAGTGGATCCTGCTCCCGCAACTGCCCCAGGACCAAGAACGGAACCAGAGCCCGAACTGGAGCCGGGACTCGGCTTGGACACTTCGTTGAACTCCTTGCGGTTCGCCGAGGCTCCGGAGCTCCGCCAGCGCTGCTCCAGCGGCTCCAGCTCCTGCTGCTGCTGCTGCTTCTTCTGGTGGTTGTGCTTCCGCGAGTGCTGCTGCTTCCGCGGCTGATGATGATGATGATGGTGATGCATCTTGGGGCGGCGCTGGCCGTCGCGGCGCAACAGCTGCCACATGGTGCGCAGGAAGTCATAGTAGTGGTGCTTCACGAAGCGCATGTCAATGGAGTCGGCACTGGAGGCACCGCCCGCCTTGGAGCGCAGCTTCAGGCGCTTGTTCATCTCCAGCCGCGAGATCTGCGGCAGCTGGGCCACCACCGACGACGACGGCACCGCCGTCGCACCGCTGCGCCGCTGCTTCTGTGTGTGGCGCGGACTCTGCGTCTGGTTGACGGCCGTCTCCAGCTCGCAAAGGATGCGCCGCGAGCTCAGCAGCAGCTCGCGCAGCTCGCGGGCAGTGCTCGACTCGCGGGTGATGGACCGCTGGTCCCAGCGGATCTGCTGGCGCCGCAGATAGGCGAAGCTGGCGACGTACGTTTGCATGTTGCGGTACCAGCGCTTCAGGGCAATCTAAGGGGGAGCGGAGAGAAACATAAGGCCGAAATTAGAAGGGAGATTTAAAACTTAAAAAATTATCTTTAAATCAAACTAAAACCTTTTGAGCTAAAGAAAAAGAAATATATTTTTAAACTGAGAAATACGTACTGATACAACTCAACCTTGAAGGTATTTGTGTCTTTAATAGAAGGTTTGCTAAATTTCAAACTGAAACATCTTGAATTAAATTATTTAAGTTAAGAAATACTGTGAAAAGTGAGTAATTTTGAATTAAATTCTTTAAGTTAAAAAATACTGTGAGAAGTGAGTAATTTTTGATTTAATACTGGAATAAACTATATATTTACTAATGTAAAATCTACTTAAAAGATTTCTAGCTAAGGGATAGCCAAGGATATTCGGATAGCCAGGAGCAGGGCAGTTCCTGGGGGCTAAATCTGATCTAGAATATTCTAAAATATTCTTGAATATTAGATTAACCCAAGACTTGGACTTACCGTTGAGTTGGGCTTGAGCTTGGGCAGGAACTTGTAGTTGTGCGTGTGCAGGGACCACATGGTCATGTTGCGGATGTCAATGGCCGAGTCTTGGCTGCTGTTCAGGCTGCGGTACTCCCGGAAGGCGTGGCGCTTCAGCTGATTGAAGCTCTAAGGAGCAGACGAGACAGAGACACAGAAGGAGTGGAGGGTTAATCCTGGAACCAACCAAGCATGGGCACTCTAGGCGACACTCACCTGCCTGGGCCGCTTGCGGCTTTGGCGATCGCCGGCCGAGGGATGATAGTTGCCCCCGCAGGGATTTGCCCACTCCAGGGCGGTGGTGTTCTCGTCAAAGTTGCGGTAGTCGATCCAGTTGCTGTTCCGCTTCCGGTGGCGCTTCCTCAGGCCCGAGCTGGACGCCGGCGCAGCGGAGGCGAAGGAGGAGGAGGAGGAGCTGCTGCTAGCTGTGGCGGCGACGGTGCTCGAGGTGGTCCTTAGGCGGGCGGCATCGAGGACGGTGAGGCCGCCGCTGCTGGTGGAGCGCGTGGCCGCCGGCTGGGGCAGATGGGCGGCGAGCATGATGGCGAGCAGGAGCAGGAGCAGCCGGTGGGCCATGGCCGCATGATGGCCGTTGTTTCCGTTTCCGTTGCCGGCCGTGGTGCTGCCTTTAGCTGTGGTCGCAGCGCACTGCCAACCAACTAAAGTATCCGTATCCATTTTTTAAGAGGGAGCGGGGCAAGGACCAAGGACAGGGGCAAGGGCAAGGGAATAGGGCAAATGGGGAGACACACAATGAGTATTTTCGGGGAATGCAAATGTAAGTTTAACTCGAATTCAGATGCAGCTTTCTACGATCAACGATCAGCGATCAGCGACTCCTACGACTACGAATGTACGTTCTATATAGACGGATGGATGTATCCTCGGATGTATACTGGGTTTCTTTGGCTTTGGCTTGGGTTTCGGGTTCGGTTCTGGTTCTCTTTCCTTGACTGATGACTGATGATTGATTGGACGCCGGGATGCTGCGCCTTGGCCTCATTCAATGCGAGTGCAACTGCAACCGTGCAACAGTCTGAGCAATTTTGTTCGCTTTTTTTAACATTTTCTCAGCGTTTTTTCCGGGCTTATTCTCTGCTTTTTTTGCTTATTTTATTTACGCTTTTCTTATTTTTGGGTCTTTTCCAGGTCGAGATATGTGTGAATGTTTTGGGGTGAAAACTTGTTAATTTAGACAATTAACTCAAGAGTAGCCTGAGCCTGAGAGGCGTGGATGGGGGCGTTGTGGGCGTTGTGGGGGCGTGACAACGCGGAAAGTCTGATAATCGGAAAATCGGACAACTGGCGAAATGGCTAAGGATCCGATTCGCCTTTACGGAGTTTCCACGGCGAAGAAAGTTCAGAGCAAAAATTTTGGATTTCGGTCTAAAAAGTTGTTGAATTTTTGAATCTCAATTCGATTTTTTTTTTCTCCGGCTTGAAGCTAATCTCATTCGATCGAGTCAGAGAGTTTCAAAACGTACAGCAAGTTCTATTAAGGACTCAGGATCCTATTTTTTGATCGCTGATCGTTTGGAGACTGGAGAATGCCTCTGATCCTTGATCCTTCGGGGCATTCTCCACTCTCCCCGCTGCTCTGGCTTCTGGTTAGCTTGATAAAATTAAAAATAATACACACACCGCATTATATGTTGAAAAGTAGAGTCGGCGCGGATCCCAGCAGGATCCCCGTGGTGCTTCAGCGCTCCTTCTTCTCCGGGCAGCCGTATCCTTGTATCCTTGATTCGTTTCGGTTAATCCAAATGGCGATCGCGGTGGTCACTAAACACACAAAACACTCGAACAAAAATATATACTGATCTCCAGAGATAGAGAATGTCTTGAGTCTGAGTTCTGGGTCTGTGTTCGGGGTCTGGGTCTGGGTTTCTGGGTTTCTTGGTTGCTCTGTTCGCGGACACTTCTGCTCGCGTCCGAGTGTGAAAACGAACTGAGCCAAAGTTGCGCTGGATTTGACCAGCTTTCTTTGTTGAGAGGCTGAGGCTGAAGACCGCCGCTGCAGAGCGGTACCGACGACCCGACGACGACAAGCAGCGCCAAAAGGCCGAGGCCGAGACCGAAACCGAAACCGAAACCAAAACCAAAACCGAGTTCAAGCCGAGCTCTGCCGACGTCGCTGCAGAGTAGAGTGGGACAGCCGATCCTCGGCACACGCGCGCCATCCCGCTCTGATCCTCGCTGGCCGGGCCACCTGCCTGGGTGCCCATGTACCTGGCCTGCGCACACACAGTCGCCGTCCCTGTTGCTCCTGCAGGCCTGCCGGCGATCGCCGGTCGCCATTGCAACCGCCGTTATCCCGATCTGTCCAATCCACGTCACTCACTCAAAGAGCCAGGGAGAGCAAAGAGAGCAGAGCCCAGGAGAGAGAGCCTACCTAACCCTATTCCGCGCTCTCTCTGTGACCTTGAGCCTGGGCCCGCTCACCCCTCCCAAAACAGAAGAGGAAAAAAAGGGAGTCCTCCCATTTAAATTCCGACCCACAGGAGAATGATCAACGGAAATGGCCCAGAACCGCGACACAGTGGGGTATTGGACCCGAAAAGTGGCGATTAATTCAAAAAACGATTTTTGCGTTTGATACATTTGATTATTTTTTCTTGTTAATACATAAAATTCTGCATTTAACCGTATATAAATTTTTCTCCTCAACCTAACAGAGGCTGAGGAATCGGTTGTCAAACTTGCAATATATTTTCGGTGTCTTTAAAAAAGTAAAAAAAAAAAGCTTTTTTGAGCATTTTGAAATAAAAATTTGCTTTCTTAAACGAAAATATACGCCAAAACTGTTATGCAATCTCTAAGATAATATATTTAACTATTTTTTAAATATTTTTTTAAGATTATAACTTTCAATTTTATAAATAAAATTATTGCAAATACAAAAAATGCGCTAAAAATTCCACATTTTTAAACTTTAGGTAGACAAAAAGTAATGCGCCACGCGGTCCCATGCGATATTTTAAATGAGGTGTTATTCCCTAGATATTCAGCTTAACCGCCTCATTCACACAATTTTGCACAAATTTGCACAAATTTGTTCAAATTCAATTTTAGTGGATATACTGATAGCGCGCACACTACAAGCGCGGGCGTTGCGCTGCCAGCTGAGTTTCTAAAACTTGCCGAGATCAGTACTGGCGCCCATGAGACCTCTTCAACAAATAGATACTTATTTAGTGAAGATTGAACAAACAAAGATTTCCAAAAAAACCGAAATTAAATAAATAAACAACAACTTAAGCAAAAATAAAATTATTTTTTTTTAATTAATGGGTAAGACTAAAAATACCAAATGAAAATCATATTTTTGTGTTTTTTGGTTTTTTTATGAACATTTTTCGAGTTTTTATAAAAATTAGTTGTTCAATGTTAATAAAATTTTGTAAGATTATTAAGTCAATAATAATACATAATTAAAAATAATTTTTTTTTTTATACTTGGTATTCTTAGTAGAAAATTAATTAATTTAAACTATTTTTTATATGGCAGCTATAAGATATAGTGGTCCGATTCTGATACAATTTTTCCTAAAAATCTAGAGTATTTTGAAACTTCTTATGTAAAAATTTGGTTACAAAATTCTTAAAAACAAAAAATATTTTCATACTAAAACAAATTTTGAAATATTAATTTTAATTTTAAAAATAAAAAAAATTATTTAATTTAAAAACAAACAACTTTTTTTTACTAAGTTTTATCATATCTAACAGAAAAAATAAAGTCTCCATCCGAAATATGCCCACCTGATTTGATCGCCACTTTTCGGGTCCAATACCCCACTGTGCGCGAGCCAGGTAAGAGCGCCGCTTCGAGAACTCTCCCCGCGGAAAATGTATTAATTAGGAAAATGGAAAATCGAGAAATCGAGATTTTTACTTTATTTTTGCTCGAATAAAAAGACTCTTTCTGGAATATTTCAGAATATTCATTTGACTGGAAATTTATATTTTTGGGTTATATTTTATATATTTAAGAGCTTTATGCATTAGTTTGATTAAAATTGGATCAATAATAATAATATTAATTATTATTATATTTTAGATTTTATGTTTTACTTGAATTATACTCTACTTGAATTATTCTTCTAAATATTATTATATTTGTAGATACTTGTGAGGGGTTCTAGCTAAACATAAATCATTTTTGAAAATATTTTAAGGGTTTTACTTGGATTATAATTGTTTTATAATAATAATATTCACGTATATATAATTATTTATTTTTATTTATATTTATTTGTATTTATTTATATTTATTCATATTTATTTGTATTTATTTATATTTATTTATATTTATTTATATTTATTTATAATTATTTATATTTATTTGTATTTATTTATATCTATTTATATTTAAATATATTCATTTATATTTATTTAAATTTATTTATATTTATTTATATTTACTTATATTTATTTATATTTATTTATATTTATGTATATTTAATTATATTTATTTATATTTATTTACATTTATTTATATTTATTTATATTTATTTATATTTATTTATATATTTATTTATATTATATTATTATATTATTATATTATTATATTTGTATTTAAGTTAGATATTTTCTGGCTGGTTTTATAATGTTTACAATTAGTATTTAAAAGAAAACACTTAAATTCTTGAATATTTCTTTATATTTTCTTTAATTTATATTCTTGAATTTATTTTCTGTAATTTAAAAAAAAAATTTTTTTACACACCAATTAAGCCTAATTTTGGCATACAATTTTGGTCGAATGACTTCAGTTTCCAACGTCCGTTGATCACCAAATTAATTTTAGTATGTTGACATAAAATAAAATTTGTCTCAAAATTTGTTTTTTGAACCTAAATAAACATCTGTGTACGGATGATGATCTAAGCAAGAGCAAAAAAACTGTATTCAAGTGAATAATAATAATAACAAATGAAAAATAATAACTTATTAAGATAATGCATTAAATTAAGGATATTATAATACTTGTAGCACTAGGAAGTAAACAATAATAAAGATAAAGATAGTGAATAAATTGTATATATAAAAAAAGTTTGCATTCAACCTTCTTATACTAAATTTCCTAATTAACAATATTACTTCCTATTATATATTTATTTATTTAAAAAAATATATACATTAATATCTACAACTATCACTGCCTTCGGAGTTCGACCAGGTAATAGGGCGCTGGGCTACCTGAGCCTCCTACCATTGGGCCTCCCCCTTTGGGCCAGGTCGGGGCCCTCGTTTTATATGTACTTCTCGAGGGCTTGCACAATTGACGGGCTAATTAAATCGAGAGAGGGAGAGAGAGAGCTATGCCCTGTGCACTGAATTATGGCCGCATTGTTTGAGGCCCTAAAACAGCTGTAGATGGCCAGATAGCGGACGGCCGCAGGAAGCAGCCGTGTCGCCCAGCGGGGCCACTCGCCTTGATTTCGCCGACAGGACTCTCTGGCCAACCAACAAGCAACCAAGCAACAACCCACACGGGACGGCACAGCGAGAGGGACACGACACGCACATATATCAAGGTGGCAGCACCTTTTGTGTGCCCCGAATCCGAGTCCGAGTCCTTTGGGAACCCGTCGGGGATCGGATCCTTGCGATCTCGCAGCTCTCAGCTCGCAGATCGCACAATTCGCACCCGAAGCAACAGCTTCATCTGGAGGATGGAGGATGCGTCTCTATCTGGACACGATTATTGCCTTGATGAGCTCCTGCTGCTGCTGCTGGCACACACACACCGCCGGTCACGGCGGGAGGCCTTCTCCTCCCGCTCCACGACTTTCTGTTTTACTTGCGATTCGTTCTGGACAACAAAAATATTTTACAACAAAATTGAGCTGTTCTGTGAGGTCCTGCGAGGATGCATTGTGTCCTGTCATGGTGTAATTTTTTAGCGGCGTGGCAAATGCCAAAGGATACGCTTTAATTGCCGCAGCGAACACCTCACCTCTCTCGAAGGTTAACCGAGGATCGGTTCTCGTAGATCCCGAAGATGTAGATGTAGACATCATTACACGCTGCTCAGTCTCAGCTCCTGTCCCTTGGGCCAGGACCCTTGGCCCTCTCTACCTGTTCTTGGCCGGGGCGGGGCGGGGCGGTGCGGAGGCAGGGGCGTAGGAGGCGAGAGGTGTGAGTTTCTAGGGACCTCTGCCAGTTGTTTTGATGTTTTTTGATTATGCGTAAAATCGCTCGCTTTATCACTGATCGCCCCTGCAATTCTCACATTCCTGCTCCTGCTCCTGCTTCCTTAAACGGTTAGTTAGTCGATTTTTGTTTGTTTTCGCTGCCCTGCCTCAGCCCTCATCCTTTATCCTCGATTGCCGTTGCAATTGGCATTCGCCATGGACTTTATTCGGATTGATTGAGGAAAAATCAGGATACTCAAGGTAAGGAGGACGCTCGGGAAATCATTACAAAATCTAGGAACAAAAATACATTAAACAGAATGCCACTGAGATGTAGTAAATAAAATAAATTGTATAATATTATTTGTATGCAATTATTGATTTTAAATATATATTAACTTGTACATATTGATTAATTATATATGTTTATAAATATTTGAAGTACATATAAAATGCTATCCTTAGCGCGAGGTACTTAATAATTATACCCGGTACCCATAGGGTACAAGGGTATTATGAGTTAGTGCCAACCGAGAATGTATGTAACACGCAGAAGGAGGCATCTCCGACCCCATAAAGTATATATATTCTTGATCAGCATCACCAGCCGAGTCGATTTAGCCATGTCCATCTGTCCGTCCGTGTGAAACAACAGATCTCAGAAACTATAAGAGCTAGAGTTACCAAAATTTGGTGAAAACCTTGACATCTGTTGCACGCAGATAAAGTTTATTTTAAAATTTGGCCACGCCCACTTGCGCCCTCAAAAATCATAAAAAACGTTAAATAAGCTATACTCGTTATTTTCGGGTTAAAGTTAATAGATACAATAAATGAATAAAATAGAGCGGACGTTTCCTGAAAATTTCAGTAAAATCGGATGATAAACATGGGAGATATTAGCAACAAGGTTAGAATTTTAGCACACCGCCCTAAGGCACTGCTGTTGCAAGCTGTACCCGACATGTGGCGCATTCGAGCCTTGGCCGTGCGATATAATGGCGCCAACTGCAGAAGAAATGACAAAAGAATAGAGCAAGAAATGGCAAAAAATAACATAATTCATTTTTTGACGCCGATCGAGCGGGTTTTTATGTGTTCCTATAAAATGTATCATTCATATTTAAGTATGACATTAAATTTTTTAGGTCGGGAGCTAATTCGAGAGGCGATTTATTTTAAGAAGTATCGAAGTAGACTATTATAATGTATGTACAATTTTAAATTGCCTTTTAGTGTGAAGCGCAAACGTTTAGGTACCGGGTATCTCACAGTCGAGCACAGTCGACTGTAGCTTTCTTACTTGTTTATTATTTAATTTATCAGACAGTAATTTAGGCACACAGGATAAATATATACCATAGTTGATCACCATTATAAATATAAATATAATACAAATTAATATGTACAATAATATATCTAAAGTTACCATAGAAATGCAAATTTGATACTATATTTAAGATAATTAAAACTTTTATAATTTTTTTTATTATTAATTATATTATATATTATAATTATATTATTAATTTAATAATAACTATGAACCGAGGAAATTGTAGCCTACAATAAGTCATTATTTCCATTAGTCCCACCTTCCTTAAACATAATTGCATTTTTGCCTCCCCTCCGCTCAGCCTCTGCTCCCTTCCGCCACCCCTTCCCTTATCCTCTTCCTCATCCTTTCCTCTGGCAAGGCCCCAAGTGTGGGGGCGTGGCGCCCCGCTCATGTCGCACTGCTCATGTGTGTGTGGGTGTCAGTCGGCCTGCTGGCGCATCGGTGTGCGTGCCCTCTGTGTGTGCCAGCAGCCGTCGCCAATTGGTCCGCCGCCAACTGAGCGTTGCTCCCGAAGCGAGCGAGCACGAAGCCACTCGGCCAATGGACGAGCCAGCAAGTGACTCCGGGAGAGCGCAGAGAGAGCGCGAGAGCGGCGGCAACGACTCGAGTGGAAGAGCGACGACGGCGGCAACAGGTTGCTGAGAGGGCGAGAGCGAGCGAGTGAGAACAGGTTGTCGAGTGTGGGCCCTAGCGTGGCTTTTCATTCATAAAGTCCGCCGCTGCTGCTGCTGCTGCTACTGCTCTGCCGCTGCCTCTGTCGCGGCGCCACTGCTGCCAATGCCGCTGCCGCTGCCGATGCCTCTGCCGCTGACTCAATGCAGCAGCGCAGCTAGCTGGGAATTCACAGTTATCCCCGATTTTTGGCGACTGACGCCATTGCCACGCGCACTGCACCCTGCATCGCTCCCCCGCCATCTCCATCTCCATCTCCCTCGCCTTGGCCATCTCCATCTCCATCTCCATCTTTGATCGCTCCTAACCGAAGCCATCCGATCCGATTACCCCCTGATGCGAAGCCCGCCAAGTGGCGAATTGGCCACCAAGCTGAGCTGAGCAACGGTAAAAGCAGCGCCCGCTCCAGCGAAAAGCCACACAATATCCCCTCGAAGCAGACGCAGACGGCACCATCATCTGCGTTGCCAGCGTCTTGGCTGTTTTCCAGACAGATTTGGCTATATTTCATTGATTTTAATAGGTCGGTCTACTATAATTCGCAACTAGTTTTAACTATTTCTCTTACAAACTCTAGATAAATCAAATGTGGCCAGAGTTTTTTTTATTAATTTTATTGTTTCTTATCAATTTCCCACTCATTAGGCATAATTCTCAACTATAGTCATAATTCGCAACCAGTTTTAGCAATTTGTGGAGCTAGATAAATTAGGTGTGGCTAGAGTTTTTTCCTCAAATGTTTCTTGGTAGTCATAGTTTTAACAATCACCAGAAAAATTAAGTGTGGCTAGAGTTTTTCATTTTAACTTGAATGCCTCTTATTATATGTAGCCATAATTCGCATCTTTGAATAATTATATTCATAAGAGACCCAACTAGTTTCTAACAATCAGTGTGGCCAGACTTTTTTTATATTAAAAATGTGAGTGTTTCTTTTATTATTTGTCAATACCTATTAGAGATTTTCATTTTAGCTTGTATGTCTCTCATTATATGTATATGTACCCCCTCATTAGCCATAATTCCCATCTTTGACTATAATTCCCAACTAGTTTCTAACAATCAGTGTGGCCAGACTTTTTTATATGAAAAATGTGAGTGTTTCTTTGATTATTTGTCATTACCTACTAGCCATAATACCCAATTAGTTACAGCTTCTATTTTTGATAGCAAAGACTAGATATAAATCAAAGATGGTCAGAGCTTTTCCTATTATTTGCCTACTCATTTGCTATAATTCCCAACTAGTTGGGGAAGGTAAATATGTATGTATATTATATATATAAGGTATAATAACCGCACAAATGTTTAACGATGCTTCACAGTCAGACTCAAAATTTAAAAAAAAATGTGATATCACTTATGGTATTTGAAAGAGAGCGAAATTTAAACTTAAAAGTTCTTAATTTATTTTTTAATTTTTATATTTTGGAAGTGAGATTGTTTTAGGCTTGCTTTGGTAGCTTTCTTAGCTGATCTTTGTGGCGAGAGCTGGCAACACTGTCAGTACACCTGGCACACGCAGAGATCACGCGACGATTGCCCGACATTTTGCCTAATGGTCCATGAGTCACTAGCTGGCGGTGCTTGGGGTTTTCTCAGACCTCAGACCTCAGACCTCATACCTCGGAGAGGGAGTGAAAAACCTCGGATATCTAGCGGAACGTGCCCCGGGCACAAGCCATAAACCGAACTGTCGGCTCAGTCGGTTCAGCCGATGGGGTGGGTCAGGGCAGGTGACGAGTCAGGCCAAAAATGGAATCTCAAGCATTTCCCACTCTATTACCGATCACAGGGCGCTATTATTGGGCCTATTACTCAATCGTACCTATCTATAATGTTGTAGCGTCACCTCAAAGATCTATCGCTATGCCGGCAACCTCGGGTACCTTTCAAATGTTTCCGATTTCGTTGGGGATTGATTATCATCCTGATCCTTGATTCTGAACGATTATTACTTGAAATGGTATCCCGGCAAGCAACACCAACTCTTTAGTTTTCAAGGACACGCTTCATTAGCTTTTAGAAAAGATTGTTGCACTGAAAGCCTTTGATTTCTTCGAGACCACAAAAACCTCACTCAAAATGAAACATTTCTGTATTGAATTTTTTTGGGAAATCAATTTTTATATTTAAGGAAACGAAATAAGGGATGGTTTTCCTCACAAATATATTTATTTTTGTCTAGCCAGAAACTGGCAAAAATTCTTATTATGAGTGACACCAGAAAGTATGCAGCAGTCTTAGACCCGGGTATTTACTGGTCGGGATAATGACATAACCTGAGAAGCTATTTAAGTTCGTAGGTAAAAAAAAAAGCGAGTTTAATATAAGCTCTGATCTGTAACTATGTAATGAACTGATATACGTGAATATTAAATCAAACATCGTTAGCTCATGGTTCTAAGAACGAATGCAATCCATAAATTATAAAATAAACACGAATGACTGATGAAATCTGATGAATAATTAGAATTGAGCTCAGGATTCCATCCTGACTAAGCATCGCGCCCCATTCGACCCACTTGAAAGTCCATTCATTAATGCACATAATCTGTATAATTTATTTTAGCTTGTAATAATAAAGTATAATTTATCAAAAAAAAAATAGACTTAGACACTAGGATGTATACATAATTTATCGAGCCTGCGAGGCGGTGTGTGTGTGTGGTGTGTGTGGTGTGCATGGGTGCGTGAGCATGGGTATAAATAGAGGGCGATATAAATGCGAATGGATTTGCGGTTAAAATACAAATAAATAGAAATAAATAAAATAGAGAATAGTGGCAAATAAATAGTAGGATCTAAGTACGAGTGGGTACGAGTATAGCCTAGCAGCTTGAGATTGCAGTGGTCAGCGGTGTTTTTTTGTGTGTGTTTCTTTTTGGTATTGCTTGCTTGCTGATCGGATAGATCGGTGGGTCACTGGGATCACTGGATCACTGGCTGGCCAGGAGCAGCTGTTCGTACGTGTGCTCCAGAATGGTCAGCACCTTGATGGCCTCCATGGCAATGAAGAAGGGCAGCCGGATGGGATTGCTGTGGCAGATCTCCTTCTGCGCATTGCACTGGTGCTCCTTCACTAGGGCCATGGCGCTGGCTATGTTGCTCTGTATGGCATCCTTGATGTACACGAATGTGCACTCCAGGTGGTCCTTGTCGTACTGGGTCGTCCGCACCAGGTTCTCCAGCACCAGCAGGGTCTCAATGATCTTGGGCATCTCCTCCTCCAGAGTGCCGACCTGCTCGTCGTATTCGAACTTGCCGTCCGCGGTCAGTTGCACCTTCTTGACCTGATCCTTGAGCGGATGCTCCAGATCCAGCTTATATAGGCTGAAGCTCTTGGCCTCTTCGACGATGCTTTTGTTTTGGTAGAAGTGTTCCAGCTGTTGGAGAGAACGGAGAACGGAATCCCTTAGCATCGCTGTCGCAGGACGACTGTGTGCCGGCTGTGATCGACTTACCCAATCCTCGGTCAAGCAGATCACGGTCTCCTTGTAGCTCTGGGCGGTTCTCAGCGCCTTGCCGAGCTCGGCGCTATCGAAGGGCTTGACCTCCATGGCCGAGCAGCTCTTCAGTCCCTTGAACTGGGGCATACGAAGTCCACACTCCGGAGTAGCTGCTGCTGCTGCTGCTGCTGCCTCCCTCACGACCTGGTGGTGGCGCCTGGTCTTGTGCCTGCGATGGGGGCGCCCGACTAGAGTCGCTGGCCTGGTTGGCGGAGGCGTCGCTGCTGCAGCTGCTGCTGCTTCTGTTGAGGTCCTGCTCTTGGGATGAGGCCAGATCAGGTGCGCACCTCGGGCTATGCGCGGCGCGGCCGATGTCCCCGCTGGCCAGCTGGCGGCGACTGTGAGTAGCAGCAGGGCGGCCAATAGCCAGAACTTGGCGGGAGCTGCAAGGTAAACGATAAGGGAGAGGGTTAGTTGGATCACGGATCTGCTGTGCTGTGCCTTCCTGTTTGCCAGTGCCGGTGCCGGTGACACAGATTTATGGAGATACCAACGCTGATACCGGCCAAAGGTGCAGATATAGAGCGGATTTATGGCGGATGTGATTCAGAGGCCGAGACACTTACACAATTGGCTGAAACCGAAGCAGGAGGCGGCATTGCTGAAGCCTAAGCTGGAGCTGGAGCTGGAGCTAGTGCTGTGTGCGAGGGAGCAGGACTTGTGGCTCCTGGACTCCAAGTTTGAACTTTGTTCGAGTTGCAACCGAAGGTGGCAGGCACTGGGGGTAACCATGTTGTGGGTCTTTGGACTAGAGCTCTGGATAACTGGATAAAAAACTAACTGGGCCTGGGTTGGGCTAGGTCTGAGCTGATTTGGGAGCGCGTCTTTGCTCTGCGAGATCTTACGGTTAATGAGGTTGAGTTAGGGCCACACGCCCGCGTTTTATAGGCGCAAGCGCCATCCGCGCGCTATCAGCAGCCGAAGCCCCACGAGCGGCGCGCAGCGCGTGCCGAGCTTACTTCTCCTCGTACTTCTCGTACGCACACACGAAGCCCCGGCTCTCGACTCCCCGACTCCCCAGTGATCGCCACTCACAGCGAGCAAAAGCCCAAGCAAAGCAGCATCAGCGAGCGCGCTCGATGACGACAACAGCGGCCGGCGGCCAATGAGAAAGCACGAGCAGCGCAACAAGTGCGAGTGCAAGTACGCTTTGCTTTGCTCACCGAAAAAAACGTCGGACTTTGACGCGTGCTCTATTCCCGGGAAGCTCTGCCTAAATCTCAACCGGATTCCTATCCTGGGTTCAGCGTTCAGGAAGCGGTCTGAGTGGAGGTCTGACTCAGAATTGCCAATTCCCTGGCTCTCTCCCTCTTCTCCTTCACTTCTTCCTGTCTTCGGGAAAGCGAGTGTAATTTATGCAAGCGCGCTTCTTGGCCCAAAACGGATGTCCCATTGAATTCTTGGCAACTGGCAGTGGCCACAATGTGATGGGGTTTGACGCCGCGCTTGGAGGTCTTAGACTAGTAAATAACTTAAGAAAATATTCAAACGATTCAGGATCACTGTGGGGATAACAAAACAGAGCTCACTCATAGGGAAGACATCACAGTCACCGCACTAAATTGAGGCTCAGGCTCAGGCTCAGGCTCAAGGGGTTCTGACACGAATCTATCCACGATATCCACGGAGTTAGCCCATCAGATCTTTGGCTCAATTCTGGGTTACTTTGGAACTCTCTCTGATGCCGCTTTTTTTGCGGTTTCGCGTACTTGCTGCCGCGGCCGGGAGCACTTGGCTGGCGAGTGACGCGTCGCCTCGTAGGCATTTCCGATACTCCGATGGCTTGGCACGTGCGACGTGCCACTCCATGGACTCCATGGACGAGCAGGGCCAAGAGGGCAGGGTAACCTTCGGTATAAGAGACGAACGACTGTCTGTCTGGCCTGGCTGTCTCTTCTATGCCGCTCTTTTGAGGCTCTCTATAGCTCTCACTTCAGGGAGGCGATCGGACGGGGGTCTCCTCCGTTTGCTGGCAGTTACTCATACGCCCCGCGGGACCAAAAGATTCTGGGTTCAGCCCCGGCGTGCGTCGTCGTTGCCGGCTGCTACCCATTAAGCGAGTCCCACGGGTACGAACTCCGAAAAAAAGAGAGATTTCCCAGGCAAAATTGCGCACTTTATGGTTTATGGCCAGCGGCTTCCGTTCGAGCGAAAAAGGCAAATTCCGGAACGCGCACAGGCCCAGTTTTTACCCAATTGCTGGGCAGAACCAGAGCGCGGTTTTCTGGAACTGGAGCCGGGAATATTTTCGCATCGAGTGTGTGTTTCCTGAGGGTTTTTGCCCAAAGTTTGGCCTAGCTCTCGCTGGATCGCTGGAAAACTGGCCACTTTGGGCACTTTGGGCACTTTTGGCCTTTGTTGACTGCTAATTATCGCACTCGAGGTGCTAACTCTGGCCACGCACAAGTAGAATCTGCAACGTCAGCTGGGCCGAGCTAGTTCCGCTATCTCCTGGCCGCTATTTGCTATCCCCGTTTTAGACATGACCAAGCCAAGCCGCCTCCTACGTCACTTCCACTTCCACTTGCACTTCCCGTTCCACAGCGGCTTGGTCATGGACGTGGCATCTATGACGCTTTGCTTAATCGCAATCCGAGCCAGCAATCCTCCGAGTCGAATGAAAGAAAAGCACACATAGTGCAATATCTGCAAACATTTCATGAGCACGCGACTAGCCTGCTATCAGGCTAATCAAAAGTTGCATTTTCTTTGTAATAAAGCCATAAAAAATGCTCGCAAAACATAAACAAGAGCAGGTAGGGCGGAAGTCAGCTTCCGTTTAACTTGTAGTTTCTTCTGAGTGAAGAGTTTCCCGTAGTAAAGTCCCGGTAAGCACAAGATAAGGATCTCCCTTGGATACTTTGAGTGCACCTTCCTGTTGCAACTCCCCCATTCTTTGATTCCGGCTTAAAAAAGCCGGTGACGCAGGTGGAGAGCTCAGAATTGCGGCGAGGAAATACCCCAAGTGTCGTCACCTGTGCTGTATCGCTGTATCGCTGCCAGTGGGAGTGGGTCGAACTGACCACAGACACTCTGGACACACTCACCGGCTCCGTCTCCGTCTCCGACTGTGGCTGTACCTGTACATGACGGGTAAATCACCCGAACCAAGCTGAGCGAGCTCTAAACTCGGAGCTCTGAGCTTCGTTTCTCCGTGTTTGCATTTCTGTTTAGTGGCCCTGTCTCCGGCTTGCCATCTCCTCCCGGCTACTCCCGGCTCCTCCAGTCTCCAGGCCTCTCCGGCCGCGTCATCACCCATTCAGGGGTGATCGGCGGACAGTCGGGGTGGCACACACTCACATGTTTGCCCAGCGCATTATATTATGAATGGAGGTGCTGTGGGAAGCACTTGAGCCCGCGTCGTCGTGCCTAGAAACCTAATGCCAAACAAGGGGCTCGGACAGGTGAGAGAAGTGGCTATTTTTGGCACTCGCCCTCTTCCACAAGTCATGATGTCGCGGTACTAGCTGTTGCTAGCTGTGACGCACTGGGATTCCCTCGGTTGTTGGTTTGTTTTCTATCATATCGCGTATTCGCCCCGCGGACAAAACTTAATTGAGAAGAACTCACCTTTGAGCAGTCACTGGAAGTCGAGTCCACTCCGAGTCCAAGGAGTCCAAAGAGCTGGAAGCTGGAAGGGAAGAAAGCGAAAAGGGCATTAAGGATATTGCTAGGGCTTTTCCTGTCAGTCGCAGCTTTGGGTTTCCCACGACTCCAAAAAGTAGGCAATGCCCGCCGAGTGAGCTTTACCCCCGAAAGCTTGGCAAAAGCTTGGGGAAATATTTGCGGCCAGCTTTTAGGAGGCAGCGCCAAGCACAGTGCCTGCCTACGGATAGGCAACCCTATGCATTTTAAATTTATTGGCGAGATCGCGTGGATCGTGTGACGTGAGCCACCACTATTTGAAGTTGAGAGGCTGTCATTCCACTTGTCTGCCAGCATTCTTTCCCTGTGTTGTTTGATTTATTTGTGGAGCTAGGCAATAAAAAAATAAACGGGTTTGGGGCGTTCCGAAAAGCGTTAATGTGACCCTTATTCGTTAAAGCACGCATTTGTACAAAACACGGTGGTATATTCTTAATATTTGATGTGAAGAAATCCTCTAAGTGTATCTCTCTTCAGGTTATTTAATACTTTATTTCTATAACGCTTAAATTACTTAGTTTAAATTAATTTTTACTTTAAGTAAAACTTGGTAAGTAAATTTGGTTTAAAAAATTGATGAGGTAAAGCTATGCTGTTTGTGGCTATCTGATTTCACCATCTGGCAGCCCTATCTTTTGGACACATTCTAACACAAACGCCTGTTGGTCACACTAACTCTACGAAAGCGACGCGTCGCTACAAGAAAATACACATTTGAACTCTGCAAACATATTAAGCTCAAATATTAAGATTAATCGTTAACAAATAGGTATATAATCATAAACAGCTTATTGTTTATACATTTTACTAATATATTTATAAAGCCAAGCTTTCCATAGATTATTATGGGGAATACTGACTATCTGGCTAAAAATCCCATACTTATTCGATTTTTCCCATCATTCTTGATTACGTTTAAGATATTGAGTTAATGACCATATTTCGCAGAATGTATCCCCTCATATTTTTCCCCGTTAGACCCCTGATTCCCACAATGAATGTAAAATTCTGTGGAAGTGACCCACTATATAATTTTACAAAATCTATCAAACTGCAATAAAATCACGTATTGCTCGGGGCTAAAATCTACCAGAAATTCTAAATTCTGACCAGAAAAATCTGCCGGCCGCCTCTCTTCTACGGGTTTTCAGCTTTCACAAGCTCTCTCTGCTACCCTCTACCTCTCTCTCTCTCTCTCTCCCTTTCCCTCCATCTCTCTTGCTCCCACGAGCTTTGGAGCGTTTCCCACACGCTCGTGTGTTTACTCACCTTTGGCGCGGGGCAGCTGTGTTCCGCTTTTTAACACTTTGTTTTTTTTCAATTTTTTTTTGCCGCTGGCAAACCCACGTTAATTACGGCACAAGAAACTCGCGAAAAACCCCCGAATTGGCGACGGAATTAAGCCCACAATCGGCAGAAAATAAAGACGCAGAGCTCCACAGGTGAGAGGGCTTAATATTTGGCGGCGGAACAGAAACGAACCGGCGAGGTCGAATGATGAAACTGAACTGAGGCGCACCAAATCGACAGCCGGCCGGAGGTGCTGATGGCTGAGGCGGAGGCAACAGCGGCAGCAGGAAAACACAGCAAAGACCGCAGCAGAGCAGCTGCGGTTTGTTTGACTAATGCACTAGGCAGGCCCCTCCAGTCCCTCCAGTCCCCCAAACCCCAAGTAGCCCTCTTGTTACCTTTCCTTTGTTACATTTCCACGGAAGTTCTAGCTTCTAAACATAATAATATGAATGTTCACCTGCATTTTGCTCTAATTTTTGATCCGGCTAACCCAATGTGATCTCTGTATGATCTCCAAAAGGTCGCTCCATAAATTAAAAGCAATTTCACCTGCAAGCTTTCCTACTAGAAGGGACGCCACTGTCGTGTGGCTTGTGTCTTGGACAAGCGGGGTTAGGTACTTGGCTAAAAGCGTCCTGGTTTGCGTCTCGACTGGTGTTCATAAATTATGAAATGCAAGCAAAACAGGCCAAGTTATGTCATTTTAAGGACTCACAAAGCTTCAGAAACTTCTGGAAATAAAAAAAACATATTTATATGGAATTTAGCACCTTTAAAATCCGATATTTTCTATAAAATCCTCTCTATGTACCCTAATGTGCCTCAAAAATTGCTATTTGGCCCCTACAATTTGCTCACAATTCGAGCTGGATGGCTGGATTAGCCAGCAACAGTTACCTTCATCCTCCTGCCCTTCTCAGCCAGGAGTCGCACATCGCATGCAGCTATCGAAGCGTTCGAATTTCACGCTTGACAGGCGGCCACCGGGCTTGTGCAGCAGAGAGGTCATTCCATTGGGACACCCTTGGCCTGGGCATGCCAGGTCCTGCCTTTCCATCTTGCTATCCTAAGCTACATATCTTAACATTTTTATAAAATAAATAAAAGACATAAGTATATAAACTAATTTAGCAACTAAAATAAGAATCTGTAACCTTGGTCTTAAAATACATTCTACCTCATAGTGACACCAAGTCATAGTATAGGTAATATAAAATTAAAATAAAAATATAAAATACATAAATAAGATTATTTTCTTATTTTTTAATAAATAAATTTCTTAGAAAGTATTTTTTTATCGGTTATTTTGTAGCTTTTATGCTTGCTAGAATTATTTTTGCAATAATTTATTTATTTTTTTCATTAATTACATTTTTTAGATTTGTAAATGATCGTCTTTATTTTAAATGATTTTATATTTCTTATTATATTGCGCGTCTGTTCGTTTTGCTTCAAGTGAAGTTGGCTGTGCCTCATCGAGATATTTATCGTGTTATCGATACTTAATACAAAACTATCAGTATATCGAATAGATACAATATTACATTTTAAAACAAGATGTTCACTCTTAATGCTACTTAACATAAATTATAACAACATGGTCACACTTAATAATACTTAAAAAATATATATATGTTTTTCTTATTTTTTTTTTACTTGGTTATTTATACATTATTATTATTTATAATAAAATTGTTCAGAACTGAGTTTTTTATTGATTATTTTGTAGCTTTGATACTTGTATTAATTGTCCAATTAAATTATTATCATTATTTTTTTTTAATCATTAAATTTCTTAGAAATTTGTATTTTATTGATTATTTTTGTTATTATATTTTTTGTTCAATAATTAAATTTTTAAGAAATACATTTTTTTATTGGTTAATTTGTAGCTTTTATACTTCTTAGTATTAATTTTTCATTTAAATTATTTATTAATTTATTTTCTTTCCACATCTAACTTCCATAGAAATTTGTTTTTCTTTTATTATTGTAAGTAAAAATTGTGCAATGCAATTATTATTATTATTTTTCATGATTAAAATTTCTTTTAAAATGATTTTTTATAGGGTATTTTGTAACTCTTATTTTATTTTAAGTATTAATTGTGGAATTAAAAATGTATTTATAGTAATTCTTTTTAGATAAGAACTATTTTTTCGGCTATTTGATAGCTCCATTAGTTGTAAGTATTTAATGTACAAATAAATTCATAAATAATACAAAAAACAAATAAGTAATACTGTACAAAACGCTTCCACCTGCAGGGTATCCCCCGCTTCGACTGTTCCCTTGAGAGTCCCGAGTCCTGGCAGTCCCGGAGGATGATGCTGGCGCTGATGTGAGCGCCGCTGGCTCTTTGGCCAGTCAAGCGTTGCATAAAGCGCATTAACATTTAATGCCTGTTGCCGTGGCCAAGGCCAGGGCCATAGTCGCTGTCGCTGTCGCTGTCCGGCCTTCGTTTTGCCGTTCTCCGGCTGCCATTCTCCCCCCGCCTCGCACCTGGCAGGGGATTCAGGTAGCTGCCGAATTTGCGTTGCATACTTCGAGGCAAGGGCTTGGGCTTGGCTGGGTTGCTAGGTTGAATGGGATGTTTGATTTATGACTGGCTGCCTGGACTCTGGGCGATTTGGTGGCTCACCAAGTGGGTGCACTTGACAGATTTCAGCGATGCCCATCAATCATGGATAGCCTGAATCCGAATCGGAATCGGAGTCCCAAGCAAGAACCCTTCAGAAATGAAAGCAACGCCAATCTGTACACATAAACTATTTATTTCCGTATATATATATATTCCATATATGTATATATAGATGTATATGGGTGTATATCTTTAGCTGTATATTGGGTATTAAATATGTGTGGTAAAGTACTCTCGCCTGGTGCACATCCTCCCACGCCTCCACCGCCAGCAGACCAGACCAACTCGGGAGGAGCCTTCGCTTTCTCCCCTAATCTGGGTAATCTGTGGACGGTGGATGGGGGGCGTCAGAGGTGCGACTGGGGACACGCCTGGTAAAGAGCTTACATATCTCCACTATCTCTACTCGTCGCTCATCGCTCGATTTAGTGTAAGTTTTGGCTTCGTTTCGCTTTACATATTATGTGTCATCAATTGATTGTTTTACATTCGGGCTTACAAAAAACGTTAACAAACAAAAAAAAGTATCTCCACTCTTGGCTCTAACCCCTCGCTTTTCGCATACGCATAATTATGTACAAACGTATTCCTCTTTATATTTGCTCAGCTATTTACATGGATATATATTTATATAGACCTTGTGCTGTGTGTTAATTGCTGCGTTTCCTTCCATTTCCATTTACTCACTAGATTATGCGTAGTTTTGCCCACTTTTCCCCCCGGGACCCCCCGAACCGAACCGAGGGGGCCCGATAACCAAACAAAAAACCATTTAACCATTGGATCTGATGGATCTATAGATAGATAGATCTGTAGATACGTGTGGTGCAGCTCCTACAGGCTACAGTGACACTGCTAAAGTACTGCATTCGGTGGTAGCCACTCGCCTTAGGATATAAACATTAACAACAATTGAACAACGGTAATTACAATTGCACGACATCAACATCGAACGTTAACAATATATATGAGATGGCCAGCCCTCGGTGGAACTCGGTGGCCGACAGTTGCACATTGATATATAGTTTGTAGTTCTTGGATGCATTATTATCTGGTATTTTAATCGGTACACGTATATGTTGCTTAGTCATAAATCTATGCACATTCAATGCTAAATCAATCGAAAAAAATTGCATCCATCTATAGTTGTATTACATTTATATATCCAACTATCAAAAATAGGACAAATAGAACTTGAGAGTTGCTTTGGCCATCAACTAGTTCGTCCTTTATCCTTTATCATTTATCCTGCCATTATCTCTTCCCGTTTTTGACACATTTATAGGTAGTTATTGTTACACATAGGCTTAGATCGGTAATAGCAACGATTTAGAGAACAACAGTTAGGATGATGAGCAAAACGTGGACAACTTTGGTTTTGGTTTTGGTTTTGGCTGCGACCAAGAAGGATCGCACTTGTAAATAG
Source organism: Drosophila tani (assembly GCA_008042535.1). Taxonomy (NCBI): domain Eukaryota; kingdom Metazoa; phylum Arthropoda; class Insecta; order Diptera; family Drosophilidae; genus Drosophila; species Drosophila tani. The sequence continues at coordinate 69,761 of VNJO01008427.1, forward strand.
TTTGATATATATATATATATATATGTTATATATAGGTGTATATATTGTATATTATTCATATGCCTTTGTATATGTTTTAGTAATAGATCAGTATTAAGGTAAATATTCATCTCTCGCTATATATAGCTCTAGATATATATTATATGTACTTGTATAACACACTGAAAGTGAAAGTTAACTTTGGTAAGGTTACCTTCCTGGAAATTGGAAAGTCGAAGTCTAGAAAAACACACATTCATTTCTGGCACATCGAGATACAATTCTGGGTTAGATCTGGATATCGTATGGGTATCATATTTTGAATATTGAATAGTTCCTTCAAGACGTGCTCTCATCCCCCGCTCCCGCTCCCGTATCTGTATCTGTATCTGTATCTGCCTCTTAAAACAATAACCCAAAGTCGTCATCAACGCCATGGTTGCCTCTGACCAAATTGACAAATTGACAAAGCCAAATGCCACATAGAGAAACACACTTGATTGATTGCAATATTGACTGATTGTTTGTTTGTTTGTTCCGCCCCTTCTCGCTTCTCGCTCCTGTATCCCTGCATCTCTGCCCACTCTGTTTGCCAATTTCTGCAATTGCGAATTTCCAATTTGAATTTCTTCGTTAATTGATTTTCAAACTTCTTTCTGGGAAATCTCTCACCCACCCACAGCTGCTTTTCTGCTTTTCCGCTTTGCCGCTTCCCTGCTTTTCTGCTTTTCTGCTTTGCCGCTTCTGCATTCATATTATTTTACGTTTAACATTAAATATTTAACGCGAACATTAATTGATATTCAATTTTCGTTTCGTTTCAGCTCGACTCGACTTAGTTTGGCATTTTCGCATTTTCTGTGAGTGCCTCGAGTAAGCTCAGATTGTACATACAAATTACATTTATTGTGTGGTTTACATTGATTAAAACTTTGGAGTCTGTAGACATTTACTTCCTATTCTCCGTAGATATACGCGTATATAGAATTTGTGTGATGTGTAAATGCACGCATCCGTGCTGATTTCATCGGGTGTGAATTGTATTTATTGTGATACATCATCTTTCTCTCTTGCCTGTCGCCTACCTCGATTTGCCTCTAGGTCTTGGCACCAAAAAAAATATATATATACACATATATATATGCCTTCATATATAGGTAGGTTCGCCTCGCTTCTTGGCTGGGCAGCGCCTTTAAAAACTCCTTCGTCCTTTGCCTTCTTTCTGGGTCCTTTGCGGATCCCGCTTTAATTGCTCTGCACGTAGAAAAATATTTCTATATTCACTGCTCCTCTTCCATTAACGTTCTCCATGTTGGGTTTTCGGTTTCCGGTTATCGGTTTTCGATTTTCGATTACAAACGTATGAGAATATGCAAACGTATGAGAATATATATTATTATAAATATTTATCTGTAGATTTATCTATATATGAGGTATGTCTTGATGGAGGTAAGATGAAGTCGGGTGAGGTTGAGTCCTAGGTCGCATTCCCTCCTCCTCTTCTTCCCCTCCGCTTCCCTGATCTGTGATCTGCGATTTCTGACCTGTGATCTGTGATCTCTGATCTGTTATCTCTGATCTCTGAATCCCCTGCAGCGTTGCCTTAATCTCTATCGTTTACCGCTTAACTATCTGCCTATCGATCACTGTTTATCGCTTATCGTTTCGAGTTCGCTGCACTTACCACTTACCACTTACCACTTACCACTTACCATTACCGTAATGTGTAAAGTTACTTGTACCATTATAGTTTCTCTCTTGTACTCTTATTGTTCACCTGTTACTCTGATTCTGATTCTGGTTACTGTTCATGTTACTGTTAATGTTAACATTACATGTGTGCATGTTACTGTCGTGTTACTATTAACGCTACTCTTTATGTTACTATCAAAGTTACTGTGTGGTTACTGTCTCAGGTACCGCTTTCCTGTTCCTGTCTTGGTCTAATTACTGTGATATTGCTGTTCCAATTGCTGTTAGAGCTAATTTCTCTATACGATCATTATCCGCTGTTCCGTTATTATTTCGTAATCGATTTGTGTGAGTGTCAGGTACCATTATCCCCTGTTCCAGTGGTGTTTGCTTTGCAGTTCTAATGTCTCATTCAGTTACCGTCAGATCAACTGTTGCTGTCGGCGTTTCTTGATGCGTTTGATGCGAAATGGTGCTTCTACTGTGTGAACTCTCTGCGGTAATCATTATGCATTATTTGTTTCTTGACTGACTGACTGACTGTGCGTGTGTGTGCTGTGTGTACTCTTAATCTTAGTCTGCTTTCTACGGAGTGCGATGATTCCTATGGTGATTCCTGTGGCTGCTGCGCTTATTTTTCACTGGTGCGTGCGTAGTAAGCCTCAAACTTCGTCGTTCGTCCTTCGCTTCATTTCCGATTTTCGATAAGGATTTTCATGGATCTCAGAGGTGCAAGTAGCTGGCTGCAAGTCGTAAAATAAACAACAAGGTGTTCTATATACTGTAAGTATATAATTAAGTATATAAAGTGGCCTGGCTTTTCCTGGCTTCCTCAATTGGTCAGGGTTCACGTGTTCCTGTTGCTTAGTTACTCTTTTCAGGCCTTGAAAGAGTAACTAAGACTGAGAAAGTTTGCCCAAGACATGCAGTTTGGGGTTGATTGGAGAACAAGTGAGCCAGTCAGTGAGCAAGTGAGCCAGTGAGTGAGCAAGGGAGCTTATTATACTAATAAATGTATTTATATTGACGACATATTATCTATGTGGGAGATGGTATCTGATCTAGAAGATAGTATCTACCTACTTAGGAAATATTATTTTCTCTAGGAGATAATTCCTACACGAGGAGATGGTATCCTCTCTAGGAAATAGTATTCTCTTTTGGATAAAATACCTACTCAAGGATATAGTATCTACTTCAGGAGATAGCATCCTCTCTAGGAGACAGTATGTACTCTAGGAAATCTCTAGATAACCATTTCAGATAGATAGATCTCTAGATAACTACTCTAGGAAATGGTATCTTCTCTAGCGATAGTATCTTTTCTAGGGGATAGTATCCTTTCTGGAAGATGGTGTCTACTCTAGAAGATAGTATCCGCTCTATGGAATATTATTTACTTTAGGAGATGGTATTAACTCTTGGATAAGTACAGCTCTAGGATATAGGGTCTTCTCCCGTAGACAGTATCTAATATGGAGATGGTATCTAATATAGAAGGTAGTACCTGCTCTAAGATATAGTATCTACTTCAGGAGATATCTAGATTTCTACTCTACGAAATAGTATCTACTCTAAGGGACAGCATCTACTCTTGGAGATAGTACCTAATCCATGAAATCTCTATACATCTACTTTAGAATATAATACCAAGTATCTAGTATATCTAGTATCTAGTATATCTAGTATCTAGTATCTAGTATCTAGTATCTAGTATCTAGTATCTAGTATCTAGTATCTAGTATCTAGTATCTAGTATCTAGTATCTAGTATCTTGTATCTAGTATCTAGTATCTAGTATCTAGTATCTAGTATCTAGTATCTAGTATCTAGTATCTAGTATCTAGTATCTAGTATCTAATATCTAGTATCTAGTAAATAGTATCTAGTATATCTAGAATCTAGTGTATCTAGTATCTAGTATATCTAGTATCTAGTATATCTAGTATCTAGTATCTAACACCTAGTATCCACTCACCGTTGGTGCTGCTTTAGCCGGGACTCGACCCAGGGCTCTACTTGCCTCTGCGGCCCCCGACCTATTTGACGAATAGGTCCTTGAGCGTGGCACAAAGCGAGGCGTCGCACGTGTCCTTCGAGTCGTCCTCGTCGGCCTTCCCGAACCAGTTCAAGGTGGAGCGCATAGCCTTGCCGGCCTGCGACTGGGCCGAGCTGCCGGCGGCGGAGGCCCGACTGCGACGTGCCCCGTGGGCGGGACTGCCGCTGGCGCTGCCCGCGTCCTTGCTGGCCTTTGGCGTGGCCCCGCGGGCCGCGGCCGAGGTGGAGGCACCACCGCTGGCGCTAGAGCCACTGGCGCCGCCGGTTCCCGACATGCTGGCATTGGAGCTCTTGCGCAGAAATCCCTCGATGGCGGTGCCCAGAATGGTGGCGTCCACGATGTTGGCCTTGGTGGCATCCGCCCAGCTCTTCTGCTTGCTGCGTGGCTTGAGCTTCGGCTTGCCGGAGTCGCCGCCGAGCGGATCCTTCTTCTGCAGCCGCTCCAACACGTCCTTGGACAGGGCCACCGCCGAGCTCTTGCTGCGCACGCTCTTCTTGCGCGCCAACGGCTGGTGGCGCTTGGCAAACCAGCCGGACAGCGCCGCCGATCCATTGTCCTGGGCATCGCTCACCAGCTGCTTGGCGTTGTTCAGCAGGGACACATCGAAGCTGTTCGACCGCGTGGAGCGTCCGGCATTGGGATCGAGCAGGCCACCGCTTGTGCCGAAGCTCGTGCCGCCGCCGGCGGCTAGTCCTCCTCCTCCGCCTCCGCCTACCTGTGATCCGCTGGCGGCGGTCGGTGTCGGGGTGGCACTAAGGGCCCGACCCCGGGTCGCCGCCTGGAAGGTCTGGCTGAGAAAGGGGCTGCTGGCCGTGGCCGCCGAGGAGCTGGCACTGGAGCTGTTGTTGTCCCTGCCCTCCGGTTCCGGCCGGTGCATGTCCATGGCCGAGCTGGTCAGCGAGCTGAAGATCCCCGCGATGTTGCTGCTACTGCCCAGGAGTCCGGTTCCGCTGCCCGATTTCTTGCGGCGCGTCGACGCGCGATTCGAGTGCTGACCCTGGGTCTGGGCCTGGGACTGGGATTGCTGCTGCTGTGGCTGCGGGAACTCGGAGCCGCGACGAAAGGGGCTGGCCAGCCCCGGCTGGGGGCACTCGGAGTAGCGGCGATTGGTGAACCGCCTTCCCGGCTGACCGGTGCCTGCCTCGTCCACTGTCTGCACCTCGCAGACCTTCTCGTTGGACGAGGTCCAGAGCTTCAAGCGGGCCTTGCGCGACTGCATGTAGATGTCGTCCATGATGTCCAGCTGCAGGTTGTGGATGCTGCCGATGGGGTCCGTTGACGGCGGGCCCGTGTTGCTCTCGCGGCGAGAGTTCAAGATGCGGCTGCTCCTGCAAAGAGCGTTGCGAGTGGGGAGTGGGCCGAAGGGCAAAGGTTAACTATTACATAATTAAAATCGAGAGCCAGAGAGCCAGAGCTACTCCGAATTCTGAATTCCTAGAATTTCATTGAGATTGGAATTTAATCAAGCTCTCAGCTTGGAGCTCCGCGGACTCACCCATTGCTGTTGGGATAGGCGGCGACGGACTCGCGACGCGACCGCCCAAAGATGGTGGTCGGCACCTTCGAGATGGTGACCACCGAGTGGCGCCGCCCGGTGGGAGCCGGTGCCTGCGACAGGGTGGCCAGGAAGGCGGCCTCCTTCGGTGTGGGCCCGGATCCCTCGCCGCCGCGCTCCGAGAGCCGGCGCACCTGGCTGGCCGTGATGCCCTCGGTCACCTGCTGCGAGGGCAGCGAGTGCTTGCGGGCCTCGCGTGGATCGCGCCAGGGCGAGAGTAGATACGGATTCACGGGCGAGTCGATGTCGAGGCTGCCCCGATTGGAGACCGTTGGCTCGGAGCTGTCCGCCTCCTGCTCCTCCGGCAGGTTGGACTCCTCCACGACAATGAGCGGCTCGGGGGCGATGCTGATGCTGTGGATGCTGTGGATGCTGTGGGTGCTGTGGTTACCCTGCGGCTGCGGACGCACCGCCTGCGTGGGCGGTGGCCGAGAGTGTCCTGGCCCGGTCGACTGACCCGTGAACCGGGCAAAGGGGGATCCGCGGAAGCGTAGAGCATCTAAGGGATGGGGAAGATGGAATAGAAGGAGTTTGACATTGTTTCTAACTCTAACTGAGGGGCACTTCCCTCGCCAGGATGTGAGGCTTCACTAGTTCCTCTTCACTTACCCATTTTGTGCAATTGCTCAATGGCTCGCCAGCGGGGATTCTCCTGAACTTACTCCCTGTCCCTGGCTCCTTACTTCTCCTCTTCTCTGGTGTTCTCTGTTCCCCGAAATGTCCTGGCTGCAAAATAAAGAGAGAGCCAACCGGGCGATACAAGAAGTCAGTAGGAAAGTTTATATAGTATCTTCTCTGCGTGTTAAATTCAAGGACTTTCACTCGATACAATTCTCAATTCCCAGAAAGTGAAAGTCTAAACATTTGCCAAGAAAATAAGGCCAACTGCAGGCGTGCTGGCAAAGAGTTTCCTGGCCTTACTCAGCACTTGTTGCTTCCCATCGAGGCCAAAGCTAAATACTCAATGACAAAAACGTGCTAACCGGAGATCTGCAAGGATTCCGCACACCACAAATAATGGGTTTAGCTGCTGCTTCTCAGCGATTCATATACTCCATGTATACTCTCGAAAAATACGAAAAATAAAAGGAAAGTCCTGTCCAGCCAGCTGATGTGTGTGTGGACCATAACCACCTCCCATCCGCATGTGTTCGTGGCAGGTCCTGCTCCTTCCTGCGCTTCCTGCTCCTCATTATCCCCGGCCACAAATTGCAAATGGCAGCAAAATCATGCATCAAAGTAATTAAAGCCACTGTCCTGGGACGTTTCGCTTCGCTGGAGATGACTTCGCCCGCGTTAGGGACAGCGCAGCCAGCCCTGCCATAATGAGCATAAAATTATGCAAAAGTTGAAATGAAATTTCGCCATAACTCAGATGCTACAGGAGTTTGTATTTCGCTGGCTGAAACCGGGATCCGGGATGCAGGCTAATGGCAATGGAGGTTGAGGTTGAGCCGCAGCGGTGATTGCCGGGAGTAGTGGCAACTTTTCCTTTGAACAGTTGCCCACGACCCTTGATAATGGCTAATAATTACCACTCTTTTGCCCGTAAACATTGACTTACTTTGTAGTTTATTTTTGATTTTGTTTAGGGTTTTCTTCGCAGTGCTGACATAAATAATAAATAATAACAATCGTAATAATATGAAATACTTATTACATTTTACTAAGATGCAAAATAAATAATAATAACAATAAGAATAAGTATTTTATTGTATTGGACATAAGGTTACACTAAAAACTATTCCATCAAAACATCGATAAGAAATGCAAGGAAATCGATATTGTTATCGATCGCGCGTGTGTACAATAGTGCGGTCACTAGCCGGCAACGAAAAAATCCTAGGAAACTGAATAAAATGCACAATATAATGGCCCTGGATCTCCTTTCAAGGATTACCCTCATCCGGACTGATCCGTGACACGCTCTCAGCGAATCGGTTTCACCCTTTCACGCTTCCGGTGGCCGCGGACAATCCGGCTCCGACATCCGTGACCGCGGCTCTGTGGCACTTAACAAACGCAAATTACATAAGCTGTCGCAGCCGCAGAGCTCGGACTTTGAGCGGCGGGCAGGAAGCCGTCTTTGATTTGATTAGGAAGAGGACTTGCATAGCAGCCGCCACCCCATCACCCCCTCGAAGTGCTGCTGAAGCTCACATCTCTATCGCTGCAGCCAGGACAGCAGGCAGCACAAAGTCGCAAGTGGCAAGTCGTGGAGTCCCGAGACTCGAGTCGCAAGTCGCAAGTTCATTAAGCTTGTAAATTGGCAATCAACACCAAAGTTGCGGCTTTGTGTTGGAGTTAATTAGCCTGTCTATGCCACTGACAGGACCGCCGAGCTTGGACGACGCCCCAACAAGTCCGCCTCTTATCCGCGCCAATTATCCTTCCGGGAAATGCTCCACGCCTTCATTGTCAGCTTCCGAGGTGACTTCCAAACTACTGACCGAACTAATTAGTGAAATAAAAAACGGGGACAAGGCCAAGTGCAATTGGCACTCATTACCGAATCCTGAAGATAAGTAATCAGTTCTCAATTAATCGGAATATTAAAGAGCTCTCGTCCGTCCTCGCTCGCTCGCATCCGCTCCATTTGCCAGAATGCCAGGATAGAGCTGGTGCGGTCAGCTCTCTCTCATTTTTGTGGAAAAGGAATTGCTTTCTGGGGTTCATTTCGTGCGCCATGCCATGCAGTCAGTCGCTTTGGTGGCGCTTTATTGCATGTCCTTTTTGACATTTCTGGACCAGCATGGGGCACAGTGCCCCAGTACACAGAGTACCTTACCCATTTTGCGGTTTCACCGTCAGTCTATATTAAGCATTGTGCCCCGAACCCAATTGTGCAGCTAATGTGGCAACAGGACCCACCCAACGCAACCCAACCCAGCCCAACCAACTCTCTGTGAACCCTTCACTTTGGCAACCGGGAAACTGGGCAACTGGGCCTAATGGGGAATACCAGAAATGCGAGCACCAGAAACTAGTTAAGTAAGCGTTTCAGTCTCTCTGCAGGATGTGGGGGCTGCGTTGGAGGAGAAGGAAACTCAGGCGGAGGTCTTCTTTGAGGAATCAAATCAAGTTGGCTTTGATCAAATTATGGCACACAACGATGGCTACATTGGGGGCTGTGTGTAATGGAGAATCATTTATGGAGCCAGCCAGCCAGCGACTGGCAACTACATTTGCGCTCCTTAAATTTGTGATTTTTCTCTAGCCTGATCTCGGGATATCATATTTAAGGCAAATAAAATGACTTTTCAATTGGTCCATCATGCGATGTGTGTATTTTGTTAGTCGCTGGCAGTTGGCACACATTTTCAACACCACTCAGTCCCCGTTCAAACCCATTTTGTGGGTGATTGATTGACTCCGTTTCGGCCATACAGCAGACGACAGACGACAGACGGGAGACAGAGCAGATCGAGATGCTGAGTAGAGTCGAGAGTCCGATTGACAGATTGACGCTGTGACGTTGTCCGGACACACTGCTGTCCCTGCTCGGGCGCCACGCTCAATTTCAGCTTAGCTTTGTTTAATGGACTTGCACAACAAGTTTACAAAGCACTTTGCACCAGAGCAAATGGATGATGGACAGTCGAGTGGAGACAGGAGTCCTGCGAGTCCTGCGAGTCCCTCGCTAAGGACATCCATCAGCGTAGTCAGCCATCTCGCTCAATGCAGCATTGCATATTAATGGGAATTAACATTTAGCATTCGATGACGATGGAAGGCACTGAGGGATTGTCCTGCCAATTGCTGCTAATTGCCGAGGGACATCAGTGGATTCCTTGCAGCCGCAGTGTGAGTAATTCCGCCTCACCTGCCTCACCATGCCTCACCTGGCTTGTCATCTCAATCCTCTTTGGGTTTGTTTCCTCCGCCTAAGTGGCGTTAAGTAGTTTGGGTCCAGCCCCAAACGAGGCCATTAAGTGTTTGCCGCCTCCACCATTCCGTTTTCCGTTTTCTGGAAAACCCATTTTTAGAAGCCAAGGTGGCCATTTGAAGAGCCAAAGGTCAAGGGTTAAACCGCATATGGCCACTGGCAACTTCGCATTCGCATTCGCATTCATAAGTTCCCGTTCGCATTCGCATTCGCATTCAGATTGAAAGAGCTCGAGGAGAAATGTATGCTTGTTCTCCGTGCGAACAACTTTGGCCATTTTCCCTGTCAGCTTACCTCGAGCGGATATCCATCCCGGGGTATATCCAGTTGAGGTCAGGACTGTTCACATCCTGAACCCAACCCGGGCTGTACCTGGCTGTACTTGTACATGAAATTAGATTTCGTGGTGCGAGACTGAGACTCTTGTTGAAATCCGCCCATTAAAGCCATTTGATGCCATTGTGGACTGCAATTCCATGAGGTATTCGGAGGTCTACGAACATGGCTCTAAGCCTCTCGAGCAGTCAAAGAACTTCCTCCCTTCCCGGTGGAAGGGATGGGTTGGCCCGGGTTGTTTGGGTTGCTTGGGGGCGATTCTGTAGAGAAACAGCATGATTGCGGCTTTCTCGTCTGACTTTGACACGCAGTCCTGCAGTTAGCAGCAGTTGCACCTGGCAACGGAAGTGCACACATGCAGGCTGCCCCGGCCCCTGCCCCACATCGTTTGTGGCAGCTTCGGTACCACTTTAAGTTTCTGGAGAGAAAAGGCATCACCAGCAGCAGCCGCCGCCGCCGCCGAGATTCGCTGCAGGAATTCAAATTTGTTTTGTTTTGTGAGCTCTCTCAGCTAATGCAATTAGTTGGGCAGACAGCACAGCACAGAGATTATATAGGTAAAAGGTAAATAGTGTTCCAATATTATCCATCAAAATATCGAACAAGTTGCTCAAAGTCCTTGCAACCTTTCGGTTTCTGTTGGGGTCACATTAAACATTCAGTGTAAGTATATTTCGGTGCCACTACCTGGTGATAAATGTGTCCATTTCTTATGTGTGCAATTTAAAATGTTCTCGAAACTCCGTACCTTCCGCTTTCCGGTTCTTCTCATCCTTCCATTCTCCCCCAAGCGTCAGGTCCTTTGACAGGCTTGTTTATGACATGCAACGAAAATGCGGCCATGGACTTGGAAATGGAGGCCGAGGCCGAGGAGGAGGCGGACTTCTGGTTTTGGTCATGGCCCTGCCATTGATGGGGGGCAGCTTCCTCCACGAGGGAAATCGGTCTGGCATCCGCTCTCGGCTTTGATTTGCTCGGCGTTTTGATAACATTGTTATCGCCCTTGCAGCTTTGCATTTTTGTGTTTTTTTGCGTTGGCCCCCTTCTTTTTTTCACAACTAAAAAGTTGCGAGTGCATGTGTGTGGGTGTGTGGGTGTGAGGCACAATACATTAACGCGGCAAGCGGAAGTGGAAGCGGAAATGTCACACATTTGCTGCCGCTGGCAACATTGTGGCAGAGCAGTGTCGAGCTGGCGGGCAGGAAGCGAAGCGAAAATAGCAATCAAAACTTAACTGAATTGCAGCACATGACGGCGCTAGGCACGAGGCGCCAGGGAGGAGGTCCTTTGGGAGAAGGCGGCCCACTGCCCCACCTACAAAGTTGGCTGAGCGAATTAAAACATAAATGCATTTGCAGCTGAGCAACAGGATAGAAGGCAGGGCAGTCGGGCAAGGAGGCAGGCAGCGTTTACTCCTAATCGAATCGAACCCAAGTACCGAAGTGGGCCAAGTGGAAACGCCAGAAAATTTGCGTTGCCCAGGAAAATTTGCAAAAAAAAAAAAAAAAAATAGAAAAGTAAAAAAGTAAAAAGAAGAAACACACACAGAGTGTGGCAAGCGGAACAAAAAAAATGAGAAATGAGAGGCAAGAAAGGCGAAGCTGCTGCTGCTGCAAAGCATGCAGCGCCCACTGCCCATTACCGCCCCCAGCTCGATCCCAGCTCTGCCCTCCGTCTCCCTTCTTTTATGGACCCATACAAATTCGTTGGCCATTGAACAAGGACGAGGACCAGGACCAGGACCAGGACCGTGCTCCGCGCTGTCTGCTCTTGCTTTGCTTCCAATTGAATCAAATTGAATTCAATTGAATTCGCATGTTGCTCATTGAATTGCACAGATTATGGCTAAAATACAATTTTAATTTCACAGAAAAAAAGTGTACGCCCCCGCCTCCGCCCCTCACGTTTGATACCCTTGGCAATTTCGATACAGTAACTAACTAACAAAGTTATCCTCTCCTGCCCGGAGGAGGAGCAGCCTTTCCATGGAAACCACGCAGCCCCTATCGTTGAACTTTGAGTAATAGGACTCAACTGGTCGACCGGTTCTTTTCTGCCCCATATACCTTGGCCCGTTCCCACCTGGAATACGTAGTATCCGGTATCAGGCGTCATTCCACGAAGGCTATCGCTTACACATCGAAGAATGCTATCGACAACTTTCTCAAACAAATGGTCCAGTGCTGCCATCAGCTTAATTAACACCTATGGGTTACTAGTAATATGCTTTTGATAATAATCGAGCTGCTTGGAAATTTATTTGAAAAAGCGCTTAAAAATGAATGTTGCATACTTTAAGACAGCTTTTAAAGTGATTTAAAGACCCTAGTGATTTCTATCCTGAACTTATAGGGGAAATTCCCTCAAAAGGGTGTCTAAAAGTATGCTTTAAAATATAAGAAAACCTTACAAACACTCAAATTTGCACTGAATTTGGCACCTCAACATTTTATTTTTATTGCATACTTTTAGGCATCCTTTAAAGGGAATGGAAATCCCTTAAAAAGAAGTTTGTCCTTTTGTTGTCTTCACCAAGGGTAGTCACAACTTCGAGTCCCCAACTCGTCGCGCTGTTAATTTAATGTTGTCAGGTAATTAAAATGCAGCAGAGAACTGGAAACTGGATATACTCGGAACTGGGAACTGGAGATGTGTAAGCTGCTTACTGGCCTCTAACAAAGCCACAAACGATTCTGGAACTAAGCCGTAGCCCGGGAAAATGGAACAGGAACCGGGGCTTTTGCTTTTTGCCGGACAGCCAGAAAATGTCGAGTGGGCGAGTGGGTCAGTGGGCGAGGACGAGGATGGAAAATGCATTCATTGTCATTGTCCGGAGCTGCTGCTGCTGCTGCTGCTGCTACTCCTGGAACAAAGGCTCAAGGTAATATTTTGCCAGGCTAATCCCATAGAGCCTGGGTAAGGTGCCTTAGCTTCCATTGTTTTATAACTGGCATTGCCTAGCCTCCACTTTCCAGGAAAATCCAAATCAGAGTGCGTGGGGGGACTGGGAAACTCGGATTTGGCATCAAGTTTTTGAAATGCATGCGTCTCAGATTGAATGGAATTCGCATTTAATTGAATTCGGTTCGGTTTTGATGTGACTACGCATACCACATGCCACATGCCGCATGCCACAGGCCACAGGAAACAGGCACCGGCACAGGCACCAACACAGGAGCAAGATATGAACGACACGAGGACTCGGTCGCAACCACGTGATTATCCATGACTCCACCTCCTCCTCCCTCCCCTTTTTTATTTCTGCCCGATTTTGCCCCCGAAAAGCGTTGGAAAATATCTGCAAAATGTGCAAAACTAATTAGCTTAGATGGCACGGCCCAGAACATAATATCCTGCCATCGCCAGAGACAGGATCAACGGGGAGGAAGAGGGAGCGAGAGCGAGAGGGGCTAGTCCCGTTGGCAATTCGCAAAATGTTGCATACAATTTTTGGTTCAGGACAGAAACCAAACAGTGACGAGAACGGGAGTACATTAGAGCAGGCCGAAGGTTGTCCTTGTCCAGAACGCGACTGGGAATTGGAGGTTGTCACTGGGAATTGGAAATGTTCAGTTGGCTGACACATAATGGACACTTGGCTGTTATTAAATAAAGCCAGTTACATAAAAATGGTAAAGTGTGAGCCTTTACCTGGCACTTGGCTCTAATTTAGCCATGAAGCCGTAGTTTATCCATGAAAATGAAAAAATAAACAGCTTTTCAATAATCAGAAAGCACTAAATAAAGGCCCCTTCATGGAAATAATTAATTAAAATATTATAAGCACCTTCTAAGCATTTTTCCAACTAAATATTTCACTATTCCAGCCATGAAAATTAAATAAAACTAGTTTAACTTTAAACTATCCATGAAAATGAAAAAAAACAGCTTTACAAAAATCAAAAAGCACTGAATAAAGGCCTCTTCATTATAATAATTTAATTAAATATATTATAGGCACCTTATAAGCATTTTTCCTACTAAATATTTCACTATTCCAGCCAAGAAAATTAAATAAAACTACATAAACATTAAACTATCCATGAAAATGAAAAAAACAGCTTTACAAAAATACAAAATATGCTCAGAAAGCACTAAATAAACCCCTCTTCATGGAAATAATTAATTAAAAATATTATAGGCACCTTATTGCCATGGAAATTAAATAAAACTGATTAAACTTTAATCGATCCCTAAAAAATTAAATATAAACGCTTAACAAAAATACATAGAATGATCAAAAAGCACATAATAACTTAGTTTAATAATTTTTCATTCTCAATATAGACCAAACTCGAGTCTAGACAGGGGAAATTCAAGGGTTTTCCAACTGCCAGTGAATAAATAAATATATAAAAACAGAGCAGAAATGTATAAATAACATTCAACAATGTAAGCTAGAGTAAGAGCCAGTTTTTCCATCGATTCCCGGCCCGCAGGTGGGCGGGAGCAAACAACAATAGTGTGAGAGGGCTCCACAATTTGTTAATTATTTTTTGCTCACTTTTTTTTTCGCCGCACACACTTCGAATGCGAAATTCCATTTGCATTGGGAAATGCAATTGAAAAGCCAACGGACAAATGGAAATGAAACGCAATTAACCAGAAAGGCAAACAAAAGGCAAGCAGAAGTGGGATTAAATATTCATAGAATCATTGGGAAATTATCAGCAGAGCCGACCTGGGCCCGGGCCGGGCCACATACATGATTTATCATTCATAATGCCCGCGCATGCTCCCGCCTCGGCCATTAATTAATTGTTTATTTAACAGAGTTTGCCGCAATTAATGCAGCTACGCCATCACCTGATCCGGATCCGGATCCGGATACGGATGCGGCTTCGGTCTGGCTTTGGGTTTGGGTTTGGGTAGCCGCAAAGCTTCCGGTTCTGCAACTGACGGAATGCGAGAGAATTTGATTTGTTTGTTTAATTAAACATTTACTGGCAGAGGAGGCAAGAAGAAGATTATCCGCCTGTGTGTGTGTGTGTGTGTTCCAGTGAAAGCTTCGATTCCTAGGCAATCAATGCAATTATTGTTGAGCAAATAGCCACATCAAATCCCATAATCAAGCCTTTCTACTTTGATTTAATCCAGGTCGAGGCAAGGCAACTTGAAACTCGTTTTCCGTTTTCCGTTTTCCGAAAGGATATTATTCCACACTGGACACAATACAATTAAATCCCCATTAAACTGAGGCATACACAGATGGATGTGTGTGTGCCTTAAAGCAACATTTGATATTCGATATGCTTGAGCCTGCACTCCTTTAAATTAAAGGAAGAGGACCAGGCAGGAGCCTGGCAGGAGAAGTATTTACCTTTGTATAATATTGGACCCGTGTCGCATAAACTCCTTCCGGGCGGGGCAAGACAAATAAATAATAATAGCGAATGTCCTCTGTCTCCCAGCGAGGACATCCCTCTAAACAATATTCGCCCCATGACCAAGTCAAGTCCGGGGTTCGGGGTCCGGGGCGTTTTTTCCAGCACACTCTCCAATTGTTTGTGGTGCGTAAACATAAATAAATTGTTGAATATTGCTCGGCTTGGGTCCTTGGAGAGGCTCCTCCTCTCCGAGGCATGGCCATGGCCATGGCCATGGCCTTCCTCCCTCCATCGTGGCTCCTCCGAACTCCGCCTTGATGTGCTTTTAATGAGTTATGGCAGAATGCAAACAAGCAAAGTGGAGCGGGGCCAGAGAGAAATTCTAAAAACCCAGCACCAGCACCAGCAGCAGCGGCAACAAAGTGAAAGCAAAGTCTATAGATTCTGTGGTTTTCGGGGGGGGAACATCCTATACCATCCAGGATCCCAGGATCCACGCTCCCCCGAGACCGCAAGTTTACTCAATTTGATTTGCTGCCTGCCGCTGCCCGGCTGGCCCTGGCAGACTCTCACGATTATTGTTATTAATTTTGCGAAAGAATTTTTCGGCTCTGCGGCATTAATAAGAAATGAGTCGGCGGCGGCGGCCAATCCATAGTTGAGAGAAAGGCAAAAAGCAAAAAGAGCAAAGTTTCTGCTTCCAGAAAATATCACATAACTTGGGCTACATCAATCGGCTTTATATGAAACCTAAGTCACATTCTAAATCTCCAGAGATTTCCTAGGGTTTCAATACCTTAGTTTATGCTCCGAAAAAGCTGTTGAAAAATGGCCTGACATATTTTCCTGGGGTTTTTCCTGGAGCCACATAAATTGGCAGCTTTAAAGCCATCAGATAAAGCTACAAAATTTTTTACCAAAAATCCTACAAATTACGAAATTTATTTGATGCAAGTTTTGGTATTTCACTTTAGGCATTCGTTTTGTTTGCCAAAATTCAGTTGCTGCAAAAGTTTTTGCCAGCGTTTTTGCAATTAAAACAAAAATGTGTAACAATTGTTGGGACATTATGAAAGTGGCATCGCTTGCGAGGTCTGCCCAGTGGCCACTGGCCCCAAGTGGACATAAATTCCACTTGAACTCATTCCTCGTTTCGCTTGCTTTCATTAGCTTGGAAGCTTGGAAGCTGGGGTGCCTGGGGGCCGCCCCGAGGTATTGGCATTCCCCATCCTTGACTCCGACTCCGCTCAGGCCACTTGCCGCTCTCACTTGAGGGTTTGAGGGTGGCAGCGTGGCCACACGAGAGAGAGACACAAAATGAAACATTATGATGGCAAAAATTGAAATTGAGAATGGCAAAATAATGAATTGTAAATTGCTTAGACCCACACGCACACACGCACAGCATAAGTATATTAATTTATTTATTATGCTGCGCAATAAAATCAAATAAAAGTTCCCCCTTTTCTCTCCCAGCAGCAGCAGCAGCAGCAGCAGAAGTTGAAAAACTAAAATCGATTTCCGCCTGACAAATAACTTAAGTGGCAGTTTATACACACACAGCACACACAGCATATGATGCACACACGAGTGGCGGCAGCCGACTGGCGGGAGAGAGTTTTTAAAATATTCCACACGATTAATTTTTGCGATCCATTAAAAAGATTTACTCAAATTGACAGAATCATCGTTTGGAGGCTGCCCAAAGCGGCGCGAGTGTCCTTGCACACACACTACACTGAACCAGCCCGTGGTCCTCGCTCGGTCTCCACTTTTCCACACTTTTCCACACTTTCCCCAATGGCGGCGGCGAGTGTCTCAATTTGCATGCCATAAGCCGGAAAAGCGGGGTAGGGCGGCACGCAGGCGGGGAAAGGCCCAGGGAGCACATTAAATGCATGTAATCATAAATTCACACTCATTAAGAGATTTGGCGAGCAGTCAGGCAACAATGGGCGGCGGCAACAGCAATGGCGACAACGGCAGCGACAACGCCGGCGGAGAAATTGTAAATTGAATTTATCCGGAATGGAATTACTGCCATTGGGATACCCTGTAAGTGCGGCCATCCTGCGGCACCGCAAATCCGCCGTCGGGAGAGCATCGATGAAGGCCTCGCCGAAATCTCAATGGAATTTCTTTATTTATTTTTTTGCCTTTTTTGTACCTATCGATTTTTGGGCATATTTTGCGTACTTAGAAACCCCTAAAGTATTTTCCAGCGATCCAAATTTATGTTATTTTGAAAGTAAATTATCAGGCGTGCCCCGGTTTTCACTTTTGTTTTTCGATTTCGTTTTTCGACCAAAAACGTACGTTTTCGTTTTTAGATGCTCCGGTATTCACAAACTTTTTGTCATCGATTTCTTATCGAAATATTTAATCGTTTTTATTGCTCAAACAGTAGATTTAGATGTTTTGAGACATAAACATAATGTTTAAATGCCTTTGCTTTTTTTAATTGTTTGTTTTAAAGCCAAATAAAGGCAGAAATTGCTTATTTATCGGTCCATTATCCTTTTAAACATTAAAATAAACTGGTTTATTTATTAAAACCTTATTTAATCCTCCTTGAACAGCATTAATGCCCACCTTTAAATTTTAGAAGCATTTCGACCAAATTGTTTTGTTCCACCAACAGTACGGCAGCACTGGCAACCAAAACGAAAGATGTTGTTGCCGACGGCAAATATTTTGTTCCCAAATTCGAGGACCCCAGAAAAGAATTATTTAAAAAGTAAATACGAATTAGATTGATCTACTGATGGTGTGAAATGAACATCAATAGACCAAGGAGTCAACTATTTTTTTCCTTTTGCAATTAAGAACCGATTTGATGTAGAAAAAGTCATTTACTTTTCATTTCGACAAGACAAACTTGCCCGTTTTTAAAACCGAAAAAATCTTGTGAAAGTGAAAACGGGAGCACCGATTTTTCGTTTTCGATTACAAAAACGGAAGAATCTTGTGAAAGGGAAAACCGGAGCCTGACTGTATATAGCGGCATCCATGGCATGGCTCCTCTTCACAAAGAAACCCATCTTGGCGCTGCTCCTTCGATCAACAGCGCAACAACTTCTGGTGCCGCACAGGACGGCTTCCATGGCCTGGCGTTCCCATCTGGAGGACAATATTCCGATACCACAAAGAGTGGTATATATGGACGAGAAAACAATTTTCCCAAAGACATTGGTAAGGGTGAGTCTGTATTTGGATCTATGGGGCTGCGGGATTGTAACGCATTTGAACAGGGTGGTAATCAGAATTACTCCAGAGGAAAGTTAATTGATTTGGTGGCTTTTCATGGACTGCCAGAAGATTGGCCAATATTCAATACTATGTTAATTGAGACAACTCTTGCATATAAGTACACAGATTTAGATAATCTACTTAGGCTTCAGAAGAGCTTAAAGGGTGCTGCCAAGGAAGAAGTGGCAGCCATGTTAATAAATCCAGTTAATGTCGAGCATATTATGAAGCGCCTGCAGTTTAAGTATGGACAGTCAGGGCTCCTCATTAGAAGTGAACTCCCAAGTGTTTTACATTGATTCGAAACAGCATTATTGGTATAATTGGTATTATTGGTATTATTATTAGTATTATAAGTATGGTAAGTATTATTAAATCTATTGGTATTATTATTACTATTTTGGACAATAAAGTGCATGCTAAAAATATGCGAATCGATTTGTTGTCAGCAACATTTTTTAGTGAATAACCTATTAAACATTAAATTCGTAAAACAGTAAAAAAAAAATTCCACAAAAAGTACATTTGTGTGGACGTACACTAAAATTTTGATGATAAATTTGAGTAAAATCGGATGATAAACATAGTAGATATTAAGCAATAAAGTTCTTCAATGTTTATCTCGCTCGCACTTACACCCCGTCGAGTCTCGAACCAATATGAAACATTTTGATGATATGTTTGTTATTTTTCTTAACTAAGCTTTGAATGCCGGGTATCTAACGGTCGAGACACACGAGACTGTACCTTTTTATTTCCGTTTTTTTCTGGTAAAGGGTATCCAACACTGTCAGCAAGGCTGGCCATAATTTTTTTTTGTCCCTCTCTGTTTGGGAGTGTGATTGTGTGCGCTCGCATGTTGTGTGAGTGTGTGTGTGTGTGTGCCAAAAGCAGGCACTGAGAAAATACTACAAAAGCTCTCTCTCTCTCTCTTTCTCTTTCACCCCATTCGCGCGCCGCATTTGTATAAATTGTAAATTAAGTTAATGGTAATAAAGTGTCTATTATGTAAGCAAAATTCACTCAGACACACGCGCGCACACACGCATTTTCCACCCCTTTCTCTTTCTCTCCCTCTCTCTCTTTATCTCCTCTCTCTCTCTCTCTCCCGCCACCCCTCTAACTGCATTTGTTTAGGCGAAAATGGGGTTTTAAGTGATTTGGAATTAGGGATAAAGCACTAAGCCGAAAGATGAGAGAGGGAGAGAGAGAAAGGGGAAACTGGACAACCTGTGTGTGTGTGTGTGGGCGTGCGTGTGTGAAAAGTTATTGATAGTTAATTATGCACTTATCGATAAATGATTGCGATTAGAGGCCTGACATCGAATGCTAATTGGAAGCGAGGACTGGGGAGCGGGGCTGTTGGCGGCGCGTGTCAAAATCGCACAATTAACGTTTCAATAAACCAATTGAATAGCTGAGCCTTTGATTGCCGTGGAAACTTGAGCATCTGCCGCCGCCTTTGTCGGGGAAAGCATCGAAGCATCGTTTGCTTCGACAAGAAACCAAGAAAATTAAAATACATAGATAAAAAGACAACAGCAGCAGGCCGCATTTTTTAATTAATCAGTCAAGTCAAGTTAAGTCACTGGAGATGAACGAAATAGGAAGACGCAGGATATCTTAATGGCAGCTCAAAGATTATCCGGCAAGGATAAGCGAAAATTATGGCCACATTAAGAGAAATCGTGGTAATCCCCGACCAAAAATTCAAAAAGATGCTTTCACAAAATTAATTGGACTTCAATGCGATTTAAAAAGGGCTTACGAGCTCTATTTATATATAATTACAAGAAGTTTATATAATTTAACGGAATCTATTTTGATTATTGCTATCTAGGAAGGGTAATTCCAAGTGGTATACTATGATTCGGAAGAGAGCTTACCGCTTTCCTCAGCATTTAAGCATTTGTCTTTATAACCAGTTGGGAATTACAGCGTCAATACAAGAAGTACATGTACTTATGCAGAAAGAAAAATAAATCATAAAGAAACACCCCAAATCTAATGGGGTATTATCTCGAATATTCTTAGTCCAAATATGAAAATTAAAACACTATTGACCTAATGACCGTGCTTTAATTAATACGTTAATAATTAATAAGCTTAAAAAATTGCATTTTTTTTTTTTTTATATTAGTCAAAATTTTCAAATTATTAACCATACAAACAATTCATTACATTTCTTGAATAACATTCACATTACATTTCTTGAATAACAACCATAGAGTCAAGATTCTCAGACCGGCCCTTTACCCTTCGGTCCACGATTAACGCTAAATAAAATACACACTTGGGCAGTGTGCCCATACCTTATTTTAGAACGTTAACTAAAAACAGTTTTCTTTCTTTTATTTTGTTGTTGCTTGATTGTGTGATTTTATTCCTGAATGCTTATTGACAAAATCCATGCCTAAATCAAGTTAAAAATGCTTAACAATTAAGCAAGAATTCCATATTCTTCTATAAATAAGCATTTAAACACAAAATACATGTCAAGTTAAGCTTTTTTGGTAAAATATACATTTCCCTTGGGCCTCATTGTTCCTCAACATTCCTCACATTCTTCGCTCTTTATGGCCAAGTTTACAACTCGAGGCATAAACGGTGACACATTATCGTCCCCTTAAAAGGTGAACTAGTTGCGCCTTCGGCCAAATAGTTGGCGTAACGAAACTTCTAATCAGAGTTTGGTTAACCTTCGCCCAGCAGCAGAGTATCGCCGGCCGAAAACACACCAGCAGCTTCTCTGGCCAGCTGACAGCCTGACAAATTGACAAACTGACGGGGATAATGGGGGTTGAACTGGGACTGGGACTGGGACTGGGACTGGGACTGGGACTGGGACTGGAGCCCCAAGGAGATGCCAGCACAGGCGCATAACTTTTAAGGGCCCCACAAAAACACGGCCATTACATGTGGCCAGAGCACTGGCACTGGCACTGGCAGGGCCCGAAGCCATCAATAAAAGCACAGCAACTGGCAGCTGCCCCCATCCTTCCCATCTGTCCTACAGGACCCGCACATTAAAAAGCGTTGGCCGACATAAACTGGCCAAAAATAGCACAATTAACCGAGCCAAGAGCCGCGCTTGGCCATTAAACGGGCATTAAGCCAAGTTTTCTGCGGGAGTGTGGCCACAGTAGCAGGTGTGTGTGTGTCTGGAATGAGCTGGAAGGGAGCTGGGAGATGGGAGCTGGGAGCTGGGCCATGTACGGG
Source organism: Drosophila tani (assembly GCA_008042535.1). Taxonomy (NCBI): domain Eukaryota; kingdom Metazoa; phylum Arthropoda; class Insecta; order Diptera; family Drosophilidae; genus Drosophila; species Drosophila tani. The sequence goes on from VNJO01008427.1 coordinate 91,063, forward strand.
TGATGATTGCTTCCTGCCAGATAAGCCGCCCCAGGGCTAAGCCCACCAAATAAATTGGGTCCTGCGGGACAAGGACTTAAGCGAAATGCTTATAATTCCGCCTGTTAAGCTTTCAACTCCCGCTGACAGCGCACGGCCGTGATCTTGATGCCAATTTGATGTTTGGCATTGGCCAGAAAAGCGAAAAACGAAAGCGAGAACGAGAACGAGAAGGGAAAGTGTGGCACAGAACGCAGCTGCAGCCATGGCCTTGACCCAAATGCGGGATGCGTGATGGGCGATGCGTGCGGCGGCGTCAAGGACTTCTCGCCTCGAGAGCTCTGTTCTTTTTGCCCCACCGATTTCCACTGTTTTTCTCCGGGGATAATTACAGAGAATCTGCTTAAGCTTATTAACAGCTTGCTCCGCCAGCTCTGCTCGTGCCACAGCACTTCTGTGCCCGAGCACTTGCCAGGGAATCCACGCACACACACACACACACACACACACACACATTAAACAGATTGCAACGGATACTGGCTACCACTTGTTGGGCGCCAAGAGGCAAACAGAGCACTCAGAGCACCCCGCTCAAGTGACTCGGAGCGACCCGATAGCAGCCCAGGACACATAATTGAGGGAGGCGCCGCCTCCAATTCAAATATTGATGGATGCTTGCAGGACTCGTTCAGGTCGTCAACTTTCAAGGAGTTGCACTAACTTCTTTTGCCACCACACACACACACACACGCCACAAGCACATCCCTCTGCGTACATATCACGCATACGCCCCGAGTGCCGGACCAAAAATAGCGCCAGCCAATCGATACTTCACTCTATCGATGAAAACGAAACTCGTCTGTGGGAAAGGTGTAGCTCCTGCCGGTGCAGGCTTCCCCCGAAGTTTAAGGCAAGCATAAATATCGAATAAAAAATCAGTTGAGTGTGATCCACCATGAGATACCCGGTAACCAAAGCTTGAGACGATTACTTCGATTACGAAACGATTACGTCGATAGACTTTTAAAATATCTTAAAATAAAATTAATACAAAAAAATAAAGCAAAAACAATGGTTTGAGACTCGACTAACCATCTGAAATTGGTGGGAGCGAGATGAAGATAGAGCAATTTGATTGATCCGTTTCTTAGTTTGCACAAATGTAACGATTACACCGATTTCGAATCGATTACGTCGATAGTCTTTAAATAAAATGAATATTTTAATAAAATAAATTAAAACAAGTTCGAGACTCGACTAACCATCTGAGGTTGATGGGAGCGAGATGAAGATAAAGCTTCTTTATTGAGCAGATTATAAATCCGCAAAAATGTATCTTTAAATATCTATAACATATCATAAGATAGCTAACTCCAGCTCATCTACACAGATATAATTTTTAAAGAAAAACGGGTTGGAATAAGAAAATACGTACTCAAATAACGACCGAGTCCATTTGTTCTTACTTAGAGGTGGTTTTGTACTCAGTGCGATGAGGGGGACTTTGCAGGTCTTTACCTCAAACCCCTTCTCTTCAAAATTGAGTACAGGCATACTCAACTTAAAGGTAACACCATTTCAATTCAAGAATATTTATTCTCAATTTTGGTGTGCGTCCTATTGTAATCATTTTGAATTTTTTTTTTTCTCTAAGTAAGAAATGAATACCCAAACCAAAATCGTTTTTAAAATTCGTTCTCAAAATGAGAATAGTACGTATTTGAGACAGTCGGACAGACGGACAGACGGACAAACGGACACCAATATACCCTTTATGGGCTTGGAGTTGGCTCATTCTGCCCTTCTCTTAAAGTCTCGGCTGGCACTAAGCCATAATACCCTTGTACTCCATGGTTACTGGGTATAAGGAAGCACTTTTTCTCACTAAACAACTCGAAAAGTTGGGCTACACACTTCAGGATGGAATTACATTCAAGAAAGTTTGAGATAAATACCTAGGAATTTCAATTGATAAATATTCATTCAAAGTTGGGTAAATATTTCTTTTAATGAATCACTTTAAGTACTTGAAACTTTTTAAGAAATACATGCTGACAGAATCTTTGAGATCGGTTGAGGTAGAAAACGATTTCTGGAAGCTTCCAGCGATTTTTCGCTTCAGCCTTCTTGCAATTTTCCATGTCGATGCTCAGAGCTCTTGGCGTCCGTCCTTCGCCCCTCTTCAGCTTATTGATATTGCAATTTAGCCAACATAAATTTGACAGACCAAACAAGGGATTGAGGGATGGATGGAGGAGCGGCGGCGGCTACGACGGCGGCTTGTTCAAGTGCCACTTGTGGAGGGAGCGAACAATGGGAAAGAGCCAGAGGGGGAGCGGGAAAGGGTCGTAATGTGTAATGCTGACCCACCGCAGAAGCCAGAACTGGGCTCGTCTTTGTTGTGGACCCTCCTCTCCCTCGGTCGTCATCCCCAAAGCCCAGAGCTAACCAGCGCCTCCTCCTGTCAGACCCTGCGGCTGTTTATCTTGCGTGTGTTTTGTTGATTTTACCGATTTCACTCGCCGGCGCCGCCCCCCTTTGCTGTTGACGGGCTTGGAAAATTGTATTTTATTTTATTTCGTTTTTCGGTATTTCGGTTTTTCGCTCTTTGCCTTTCGCTTTTCGCTTTGCGCTCCCAAAAAAAAAAATAAAAGTTAATTTTCGCTTGTCGCTCTAAGCCAATTAGTGCGGTTTCTCCCCTTTTTAAATATAAAAAATACAAAATACATCCTCAACGAACCAGCAAATAACACAAAAGCAGCCAAAAGAGCCAACAACAAACTAATTGAGTAAACACAGTTTGGCCCCGAACCGAAGTTTGGCAACATTTTTAACAACAACGTTACTTCTTTGCTGATTTTCGCTCTCACGCTCCCCTGGCTCCGGCTCTGGGCCTCTTTCGGGGCTATTTTTAAACTTGTTTTATTGATCCCTTAAAATAATTGCAAAGCCAACAACAAAAACCACCGGCGACGGCAACGGCGACGAACCCAAAGAAATCTGCTCAAAGAATTTTAGTTTAGTGCCAGCATCCAGCCAGCATCCCGCCTCCCATCAGCATCAGCATCCGCATTTCCATCATCGTCATCATCATCATCATCATCATGGACGCTGGGGGCATAATGAAGCAACCACAGCATCGGAGGCTAACCCAAAAAACCATTCCCAACCGCCATCGTCAGCGTCGTCATCATCATCGGGATTCATCGAGACGCGGACGCCTCTTGAGTTGATTTAGTTTTTCGGGGGGCCTGGGCCTGGGCCCTGCGCCTGGCCCTGGACGGGGGCTGGAGGGCTGGAAACTTTTCAAAAATATTTGCCTTTACCATTCCGGTCTCGGTCCCTTGCCCGGCTACCGAACTTTGCTTATAAATTTCGATGATTGCTCGAGAGGAAGAGCTGTGCTGCTGCTGCTGCTGCTGCCAAAGACATTTTCGCAACCCTTGAGCGTGAATTTCGAATTTGAATTTAAAACGGTGCCTTGAACCTGAATGGAAGGAAGGCCACTGGGACATTGGGGGCTTCAGTGCGCTTAAGAAGGTAGAAATACGCGGTACTTGGTACTGTGTATAGACCCCCAGTTCTATGTATAAGCATATTTCAGCAACAACAGCCAAGCAAACAAAGAAATAATACATTTAAATACTAAGCAAGGGCTGTAAGATAATTTTAGAGGGCATACCTTACGCTTGCTCTACTTCTTAGTTAATATAAGCTCCTTTAAGGAATTATCCCTTTAAAAAATCCAATTAACTTAAGTTCCTATACGATTTTCTGGGATCAAGAGAGAGCTTTCTTTCCCTTAAACGGTGCGACAATATCACTTAATTGCCTCGTTCCTCGTTGGACAGCTCAATGAGGCGTCGTGGCAACTTCCCTGTGGAGTGGAGTGGAGATGCTTCTGGCCAATCTCTTAAGAGATTTGTTTTAAAAACTCACTTGCCATAAAGCGAAGCTACGCTGATAGCATCGAATTTGGGTTTGCCTTCGCGTGTCCTTGTCCTCGTCCTTTCCCTATTTCGCTCTTTTTCCACATTTTCCTACTCCATTGTGCCGCACTATACCTTGTATCTTGTATCTTTTTCTGCGCGTTGTATGCAAACTTTTCAGATAACAGAACAGAAAGGACACGCTAGGCGAGGGCAAGGGGTGATAGAAGGAGCAAGGACCGTGGAGCGAGGCGCGAGGAGCGTGGAGCGAGGAGCGTGGAGCCAGGAGCGAGTGTACCCCAGGAAACGTGGAATGTTACTTAAGTAGGAACGCCACTGAAGTCGCATCGTGATAATGGAGAAGGTTTCCTCGCGCCAACGTCTCCGTCTCAGTCTCGGTCTCAGTCTCAGTCTCCTTCAGCTTTCCCCCACACTTTCCCTTTCAGTTTTTCCCCTCGACTCGATAAACCTGCCAGGAGGGTATCCTTGCTGCCACCCCTTCGAAAAGAAGAACCAGCTCCCGCCCCTCCGGGCCGCAATTTCCGTCCGACTTTCATGTATACCCTTCTGAAGGAGGGAAATGCCATCTTGATCGAAATTAAAGGAACAATTTCGACGCCATAATTATTATAAATTAAAATTAATAATTATTATAAATTAAAAGTGCTGTTTTGTGCACAAAATGTGATGTTATTTGCTCAATATCAAGTGTTAAGCTCTGTATAGTATAGGTATAAAGATAGTACTTTAATATAGTTCGTTTAGTTAAATTGTTAATATAAAAACATGGCTGTTATGTGCACAACAGGCGCTGTTACCGCTTACAGTCGAACTGCTTGCTCCTGTTAGGGTATCCAGGACATAGGCTTTGCTTACACTCGCCTTTTCTTACAATCTTTTTAAGCTCTCAGCTGACTTTCCTCGACTCCATCTGCTGCTCCCTCTCCCTCCTGGCATCGTCCTTCCTGCGCTTGTGTTGCTTACACACTCAGTTACAGTTAAGTTGAGTTTGGTTGAGTTTGTGTATCTGTTACGCGAGTTTCTATTTATCATTGCCTTGTGTATCTGTTTATGTGCTCTCGTGCGTGTGTGCGGGTGTGCGGGTGTGCGCTGGTGTGCGCTGGTGTGTATGTGATGAGGCAGCGACATTGCCAAAGTTATTTCATAAATTGTTGCCACAGCAGCGCTAACTGAGAGCACACAGAGAGACACTCTTTTTTTTTTTTTGTCTAAGAGCCTCTCTCTCCTCCCTTTGCTCCTCCTCCCTTGGTTAATTTTTTTTCCTTTTTCATAAAACGCTGCTCGAGGGTAAACACACACAAAAAGGTGTGGAGCACACACAGTCGGAGAAAGAAATAAAGAAGAAAAAAAAAAAGAGAAGGGAGGAGAAGCTCGGGGGAAGCAGGCGTCAGTTGCCTTGTTAAAAAGGCAGAACGAGACATTTTGGCATGCCCATTGTTGATTGAGCGGAGCTGGAGAAAGCCAAGGAAGGGGATATGGCCCAGGACCCAGAGCCAGGCCCAGAGCCAGGACCAAAGCCAGAGCCAGAACTGTAAGCAACACGCAAAAGGCGCAACAGGCAGCTGCCATCCAAGGAAGCGAGAAAAAATCAAGCACAAAAGAGAGACTGAAGCCGGGGCCAACGGGGCGGATGAGTGATGCGGCGGCGGGTATGGCGATATGCCACACAGTTTGTGTGTGTGTGCGGCTCCCTCATCGTCGCCATCGCAGCTTGTTGCTTTCCCAACTTTTCTGCCTCTTCCATTTTTCGCCTTTCTCCCTTTCTGTTTTTTTGTGCAACTTTTTTTTGCCCCGACCTTGCCTCACTGTCGTGTGACAGACAGAGAGTTGATACACTGCTAGAAAGGCAAAGGAGAAAGGGCGCGGCGAGGCGAAGAAATTCAAATAAAAAGGGGCGAGCACATGCGAGGACATAAGACAAAGGAATTTTTGATGGATTGCCCAAATGGACGGCGACACTGAGGACTGGCACATGTGGAATGTAATTGCACGAGTATCGGATTAAGGCACCGCCCCCTGCTGACTGTGCCTGTGCCTGTGTCAAGGCCACAGCGGCGTTCTTTTCCCGTCGGCCTTGCCCAACTCCGAACTGCAGACCAGAGCGAGAGCTGCAGTTTCCCAGTTTCCCATTTTCCCATTTTCCCAGCAGCAAACTCCTCACAGGCCACCACCCATTTTCGCCCCAGCTCAGCTGTCCAATAACTGTCAAATTCTGGTTCAAATTAAACGGAAGGCGGTCGAGTTAGTGAGCGAGTTGGCTCGGCGGTTGGGCAATTATTATCCCTGCCGGCGGCTGGCGGGTGTGAGTGAATAAATACTGGCTAAAACTACTGCCAAAGTAATTTCGTATGCAGTTTGTAAAACGCATTAAATATTTAAGCAAAGTTTATCCCCGAAACCCTAAGGCAAACAAGTTATTATTAAACTCAAACACCAACAGAGTTGATCATAAATAAATTATATTCCAAATTTTACGGTCAACGAATTCTGTACAAAAATGCTGAGCTCCAAAAATATTCCTTGCGCGAGTTCATTTAAAAGTCCTTCCAATGTGGCTTGGCCAGCTTAAGCCGATTGGTTTGTGAAAGTTAACTCCTAACAGCCCCTAGTCATTAACTTTAACCGTCAGTTAAGTCATCTAGTTTGGTTTATGATCCTTAAATTATAATAATTATTGCCTACCTTTACTATTCACAGGTTAACCTTCGGTTTATATATTGATAAACCCAGATTGTTCTTACAATCAGCTTAACTACTGGTTAACTTTAACTGAAGGCTACAGATGCTTAGCCCCTTGACCGTTTGGTCTCTTAACATTCAGTTCCAGTTGTGTGAACCCGTGGTTAAAATGTCTAAACAGTCGTTAACTTTGACCGAGGATTAAGTAACTGGAGATTAAGAAATCGTCTGATAGTATATGCTTTCTCACTTATACAATTAATAAATCAGAATTAAAACTAGTCGTTAACTTTAACTGAAAGTTTGTAGAAGTCCAAAGGAAATAGGTATCACATATTCGAGAATCTCTCTGCATTTAAATAATGACTGTACTCGGTACTCGGCATTAGGCGGCCTTAACTGGCCTTAAATAGTTTTTGAGCATGTGCATTGCTCCATTAGCCGGGTGTCCTGCATGTCCTGTACGTCCAATGTGTGTGTGTGGGTGTTTGTGTAATTGGAACGCGACAGAAATCACTGCAGCGGCCAACCACTCCCACCCCTTTGACCCCAACTGTGCCCGAGTGCCTATTTCTTTTTTTTCTCCTGCGTGTGCACAGCGACGGCGTCTCGATGTCTGCAAGGAAAAGGAAAAGGAACCAGAAGGATATGTGTCTAGAGGACGAAGAGGACGGTGGGGGGGCAAACGCAAGAGGAGAGCGCGCAACAAGTCGGAATGGAATGGAAATGGAAATGAGTTGAAGGGTGGAAAATGCCCTCGAACGAGGCGGGAAAAAGGCGAGGCAGATGGCTGCCAACTGTGTGATAATGTGCACATACATGCACGTGTGTGTGTGTGTGTGTGTCTTCGCTTAACGCGTTCCTTTAATGCGGCGACAACGCGTCTAAGAAAGGGCAAAGAGCTGGCACCGCAGGCGAAGGAAAACATTACAAAAATGCTTCCCTTTACACCATCTTGTTTAATAGTTTAAGTATTTTAATTTATGAAAATTACCCAGTGTTAATAATTAGCTAATTAATTTAAAATACTAATTAACACTAATAATAAATTGAAAACATTTTTACTCTAACATATTCCCTCAAAGCAACCAGCGTAATATCACCCATACGCAGTTTGGCACTTACCTATTTTTATTACAATATTTTCTGTAATAAAGAGCTGTTAAAATAAGCCAGATTTGTATGAGTGAAACACTGCGTATGGGTGATATTCTGTCAAAGTCTAGAACGTAATATCACCCATACGCAGTGTGGCACTTATCTATTTTTATTACAATATTTTCTATAATAAATAAATAATAATAATAATAAATAAATAATAAAGAGCTGTTAAAATAAGCCTGATTTGTATAAGTGAAACACTGCGTATGGGTGATATTCTGTCAAAGTCTAGAACGTAATATTACCCATACGCAGTGTGGCACTTACTTACTTCTATTACTCCTCATTTTTAACCTAACAAAGTACAAAGTACCACTTTCAAGTTAAGTAATTAATGTTTGCCAAGATTATATGATGTTTTTATCCCACACGAAAGTGCTATTACATTTTATATAAATAACACTTTGACCTTTGGTTCAATCACCAAGTGGAAACAGCTTCAGTTGATAGACACGAGACCGCTTGCCGCATAATGTTTTTTTCAGTCCGTTTGAGGCGCTCACTTATACGCTTTATACTATTTATGTACAACTTTTATGCGCCACCTGGAGCAGTGCCCTCATCCTAGATCCTAGATCCAGGATCCCCAGATCCAACTCGCTTGTACAAATAATTGCAACATATTAATAATGTCTGCGACGTCGTCGCCCTCCTTTTATGGCTTTCAATTTGATGCGAGCAGTTAATAGCCCAACACACAAGGCTGGAGGAAGCGGGGCCTTGGCGCAGGAACTCGCCGAGAAATTTAAACATTTTATCTTGACTCCCCGAGAAGAGTCAGAAGACAAAGCCAAAGACACTCGCCTCTGCTCGGCTGGCAACTTTAATGCGAGCTTATTGGCTTTTGGTAGCTGCCATCATTCCGGAGGAGGACAACTCTTGGCTACAAATTTTGATGAGCTCAGCAATCTGAGCACACGCATGTGGCAGATACCACCGAACGGACAGGAGGGGACAGGAGGGAGACTCCTGCCAAACAGCAAAACACGTAGCATGCTATACGTAACGTAATGAGATTTTGCGGCAGCTTTGTGCATTGCGGAAAGGCTCCATGGTCCACGATCCAGAGTCCCTGTCCTATCTCCATGTGCATGTCCATGTCCGGGTTCCGGTCCTGTGACCTTGAGCAGCCACCCGGAGGCGAAGCATCGAAGGTGTTCATCTCCCCTTCCATTGGGATTCGATGGACAAATGGCCGAAATAGCAAGGAATTCCCCCCGAAAAGGCTTCAAAAGGAAGCCACATATTTCATCCTCATCCTATATATTTCAAGAAGTTCAACGTCTTGGCCAATTTATCTTCACCTCAAAGTGTGTAACGAAGATGTTAGCACGTTTCTGGGTTAACTTTCAAGGCATCAACCTCTCCGAATATATAGAAAATATTTTTATTCAACTTCCAGCGTCGTTTTTTATCTGTTTATCTGTTGACATTATTTTTCATCATCACGCCTATGTACATCCGCCTGACATGACAATTACCGGACAAATTTGGGGCCACAATTAAGGTCGCCTCTTCAACCCTCTTCACAGACACCAAGGCATTGCGTAATGGTAAACTTCCATTTCCACTTGGACGCCATCATGAATGCCGGAAAATTTACTTAACGTTAATGCGCTCAGCGACCAAAGTTAAAGCCTAATTACGTTAAAGCCAAAAGACGTCGGCTAAGACGCTCGCCCAGACAGCTCAATACCGAGTACAGAGCCACCTTTCAGCCACCAGACAGGACAGGACAGGGCAGGACAGGACGACACCTTGTCCAACTACGCAGACCACAGACAGACGCACAGTTCACACCCGGCTACAGGATAGCACTGGCACTGGGATTGGGGTTGCCAGGCTGTGGCAGTCCATAAATATCTATCTGTCGGCAAATCTTGGCCAGAACGCATCTGCTTATGCCTCGCCCCGGCCATTGCTGTTATTGTCCTTGCTACCTCGGGCTCTGCTCACAGGAGGCATAACGGTTCCAGGGAAAGCAATTAGCTTAGCCTCAGCCTCTTTAAGCGATTAAGCTTTCGGAGTTTCAGGAGGTAGTTATAAGACTTAGAAGGATATATATGTACTCTGAAATCCTTAACTGGAAAAAGGGTAAGTCAGCCCTGACAAGTAACGATTTAGGTCGACTATTTGCTGTTTGTTCATGATAAATAATTCCAAGTGGCTGAGTCTGTCCTCTCTCAGCAACCAATCAACACTTGCTCGAGAATCCTTGAAGGATTTTTCGGTATCTAAGAATCCAAGCCAGAGAGTACAAGTTAACTGCAGGATCTTGACTTGGGACCTTAACCTAGTCAAGGGTATTTAAGGTTTATGTGTTATGAGGCAATATATCCTTGAGCTGCTTTTCCTTTTCCAAGATAGTTCAATGACATGTTGCAGTTGGAAAAGGAATCTCTTTCCGCCTCAAAACTTCTGGAAACGATTCCGATGCCGCCTTCAAGGGTATCCCAGACACTGCTTCCTTGTCTTTCGATTCCGTGGCCGTGGCTCCTCAGTTCGGTTGTTGTTTCCTCTGTTGTTGTTTGGCATTGTTTGCATTAGTTTCTGTGGGTGTTGGTTCCTGGTGTTGCTGGCGCCCAAGTGGTGTCGGTGCTGGTGCTGGTGGCTGCTGTCCCCTTGGCATTGTTCTTGGATTGGCATTGTCAGTGTCATCTGGGCGGCGGCGGCGACGTTCTTGCTGGTCCTGCACGTTAATTGTTTCACGTTCGGATTGTCCTCAACTTGGATTGGATTGGTTTGGATTGTCAGAAGAGGAAGAGCCCCAAGACCAAGACCAAGACCGAGACCAAGACCAAGACCAAGACCAAGACCGAGACCAGGACTAGGAACTCTATTAGTTTTAATTAAACAGCTGAGCGTCTGAGCCAACTAATTATAGTGAATGCCAGGGACGGCGCGAGCGAAAGGGATTCAGCCAGCGCCAGCGCCTCCGCTCCTGCCCTGTCCTGTCCGGTTTCATCATTGTAATTAATGTGCGCTTGTTAATAACAATTAAATGCCTTTTTTTCTCCCATTTCCTCTCCTTGGCCGCCTTTTTATTATTTTTTTTTTCTGTGCCTGCGTCTTGGGCTCAATCCCTGGCTTGGCTTTGGCTTTTGTCTCGAGCATTGCCTGGCAACACAATTAAGCATTTAATCAATACAATTAAAGCCTTGGGCTCAAGCGAACATCATTAAAAGAATGGCAATGAGGGGCGGGGCCGATGGCAACAAAGGCAAACGGTCGTATACAAATAAACATAAAACAAAGCAACAATTCGAGCAACCCTAAAGCAAAAGCAGAAAAAAAGCAACAGCCCCGAAGAATGGCGGCAAGGAGAAAAAAAAGAGCCGCTAAAGTCCGCAAGCAGCATCTAGTTCTTAGTGATGCAACTTTAAGATACCCTCTTTGGCTTCAAAAAGGAAACAATTTTCTATAAATCTCAAGTTCCTATAGGAATAACAATATCCCCTTGACTTCATTTCGATTTGCTTGCCGCTAAAAAGTTTGCTATTTTTATTATATACATTCTGAATTATGATTTTGATCACCCTCTTTTCGGTTTTAAAGAATATTAAGAGTTCAGTGGAACCTTTCAGAGTTAAGTAGACTTTTTGTTGGCAGTTCTGTGATCAGTATGGAATCCAGGAATTTGGTTTTCCTTTTCCCTTTATAAGAAACGTTTTTTTAGCATACTTTTGGGCACCCAAATTTGAACTTCCGCCTGCCGAGATCGGCGCTTTTGGAGTCTAGTGCCAAGCGACCCCGGAAAAGCAAAGGGAAATTGCAGAGAGCGGAGGGAGCTGCGAAAGCTGGATTAAAACTTTTTCTAGGAACCAAATTTAAGCCGCACACAAGGATGCCGGAGCGCTGGAAGGATGCGGGTATGTCGTTCCCGCCGCCGCCGCTCCCCTTATCTTTTCCAACTAAATCCACACAGCGCGATGCCTTTTATAACTTTGGGGGAAAAAATTTGGAGAAGCGGACAGAAAAACAGTGCAAGTTTTTACGCAAAAATAAACGCACGTATTTTCACAACTTTGCGCCACTTTCATTTTCGTTTTCATTTTTATTTCGTCAGCCGTCCGTCCCGTCCGCCCTTTTTTGTCTTTGTACCTTTTTTGCTCGGCTCCCACCTTGGCTTGGGAAAATGCCTGGAAAATGCCCCGAAAATTCGCCGCTAATGGAAAATAGTAATTACAATAATTTGCCCGACGCTTGGCGGTGCCTTTTTGCATTATTTATGCCATAGCTGCAGGTGGTGAAAAAATAACCAGAATTAAGCCGTCAAGTCGGGGCTATCTGTTGCTCGGCGGCCACCCACACACACAATATATATATATATAAATATAGCCTTATATATTGTGTGCGTGAGTGCGTGTGGAAATTAATAATAAATCAAAATTAAATGTTTGCTTACTTGACACTTTGGCTTCCTCCTCCGGCGGGCGTCGTGTCGTCGTCCTCTCCGGCTTTTCTTGGACGACGTGTCCGCCCTCTGTTTTATTGCTTTCTGCCGAGTTTTACGTTTTATTTATTTATTTTGCTCCGCTTGGCTTGGCTTTGCTTTGCTTTTGCTGCTGGGGCACCGGAAAAAAAAGAGCAAAAAAAATAGTACGTTTCAGTGGCAATTAATTCCGCCGAATCGAGAATCGGGAATCTGGAAAAAGTCTGCAGTCTCAATTAGGCCAGGCTTTCGATTTATTTATTTGTAAATTCCACTAGCACTGCGATTATTGTTTTTTGGTCTGCATTTTGGGAATCAAATAAGTTTTTTCATGTACAGAAATCAAAGGGATTATGTGCGCTCGCCAAAGTCAAAAGAAATAAATGGAAAATATAAATATAAATATAAATAAAAATATAAAATATTAATCCGGCAATTATTTTGGGTTTGCTGGCCGACTCGTTGGGAGTCTCAGAGAAGTTGGCTTGAAGATGCCGCCACTCTATTATGTCCTGGCACACAGGACACAAGCCATTGCACAACAATGGAATCAATCAGGATGCCAGAGCAGCAGCGGGTTTATATTCTTTTCAATTAGCACCCGGCCAGCCAGCCAGTCAGTCAGAGAGTCAGCCTGCGGAGGCGAAAACAACAGGGACATGACAACTCAATAACCAATAAAAATCCGATCTGTACTGAGCGGAGCTGACAAATTCTGCTCGCACTCGTTGCAAATCAAATTTACAGGATTTTACAGGACTTTGTTTTCCCTGTCACTTGTCGCATTAATTTATATGCGTTCAGAACGGAAAAAAAGCGAAGTAAACTGGCTACATGACTTTTACACGATTCCACCAACAAAAAAAGGAAGGCAACAACTTTTATCTTTTATCAGCTTTTTACGCTCACTTTTATGGAGTTTTTGAAACAGTCGAGAACCGAAAAAAAAGACAAACAACAACAAACAACAACTGGGGAGGGGACGAGAACAAACAAATTTCCTAAATGTCTTTTGTTTTTTCGTTTAACACTTTTGATTTACCGTCAAATTTGTGTAGATACTCGCCTAATGCGATTTGCTCGATTATTTTGCTATTTAGTTTCGATTTAAGTTAATCGATTCGATTTCGATTTAATTTGATTCGATTTTCTCGATTGACTTGTAATTGAGTTTATCGGTAGCGAAGTTTATCGGTTTTGGTGTTATTTGAAGTAATTGCGACGGTCTTGATGACTGCTGATTGCTAGATGATGCTCGGTGCTCGGTGGTCACTGGATGTTAGAGCCGAGCTCAACTTGTTGTCGCTTTGCTGCCCAAAGAGCAGTGAATCCTGGCTCGCAGAGGCTAAGGACGAGGACTCCAAACTCAACTCAACTCGCCTCGACTCGACTCGATCCGAGGATGTGCGGCCAGCAGCGACGACGATGAGCACGGGAATGAACGCGAGTCCCGAAGCCGAACGGTAGCAACAGCAGCAACAGCAGCAACAGCCGAGAGGACACGAGCACGACGAGTTCCCCGCAGGACATCGTCTCGAGCTCGGCTGCAGGATAACGGCGAGCAGGAAGGAGGTCCTGCCAGCAGGAACCGTGCAGCCTCATCAACGCTCTGGTGGTGTGCGTGTTAAGTGTGTGCGTGTGTGTATCTGCCAGCAGCGGCAGACGCAGCAGCAGCAGCAGCTCAGCAGAAGCAGCAACAGCGTCCGACGGCTACACTGTCAGAAGCAAAAGGCTCGAATTTAACAGGAAATTGATATTATTAATTAAGTTTTCTCTTTTTTTTCCAATTACGTGTGTCTTGTATCAGTGTATAATAAGTCCAGAAATATTACTTTTTTCAATAATTAAAAGAAAATGTTTCTCAAGATATATTTCTAATTTTATTTATTATAAAAAAAAAAAGGCTAAGCCACCTCTCCAAATTCATATATGTATGTACATATATAATTTCACAGAGAAAAATAGTGCGCATTTACCAAAATTAAAGCATTTTAAAAAGAAAAGAAGCTAACTTCGTGAAGCCGAAGCGTAATAAATATAATAACGATAATAGAATTCCTAAAAAAACCAACCTATACAATGTAATCTAAAATCAAAAAAGAAACAAGTAAGAAAGCTACAGTCGACTGTGCTCGACTGTGAGATACCCGGTACCTAAACGTTTGCGCTTCACACTAAAAGGCAATTTAGAATTGTACATACATTATAATAGTCTACTTCGATACTTCTTAAAATAAATCGCCTCTCGAATTAGCTCCCGACCTAAACAATTTAATGTCATACTTAAATATGAATGATACATTTTATAGGAACACATAAAAACCAGCTCGATCGGCGTCAAAAAATTAATTGTTAATTTTTGTCGTTTCTTGCTGTATTCTTTTGTCATTCTTCTGCACTTGGCGCCATTATATCGCACGGCCAAGGCTTGCAACAGCAGTGCCTTAGGGCGGTGTGTTAAAATTCTAACCTTATTGCCAGTATCTCCCATGTTTATCATCCGATTTTACTGAAATTTTCAGGAAACGTCCGCTCTTTTATATTCATTTATTGTATTTATTAACTTTAACCCAAAAATATCGAGTATAGCTTGTATAACGTTTTTTTATGATTTTTGCGCCCTGCAAGTGGGCGTGGCCAAATTTAAAAACAAACTTGATCTGCGTGCAACAGATTTCAATGTTGTCATCAAATTTGGTAACTCTAGCTCTTATAGTCTCTGAGATCTGTTGTTTCACACGGACGGACAGATGTTGGCACTAACCCATAATACCCTTGTACCCTATGGGTACCGGGTATAAAAATGAAAATGGTAGTTTGGTAATTTTCTATTATACGGGCCCCTTCCAAAAAATTAAAAAAAAAAAACCATAGATAGGGGGTGCTTCAACATACATTTGGGTATAAAAATTATGTTGGGGACGCTCTTAGTTTAGTCACAATAAATCTTTAAAGTTTGGCCAAATTCCCATACAAAATCCGCAGCAAACACGCACACTGACAAATTATGAATACACAAAATTCAAGCGCGTGTCTGTGTGATCGTCGCGGTACAGTGGTCTACGAAGCTTAAAATTTGTGTCAAATTGTGCTTAGCGTAAATACAATATATGTCGACACTTTGCACACTTTGAATACATTTATGCGTGAAATATAAATAAAACAAACTTAAAACAACTTAAAATACGTAGTAATTAACGACTTTTTTATTTAAAAGAAGAATTAATTAGGACTACTTAAAGTAGCGCCGGAGGCGAAAATTTTTTTTGAAAAAAGAAATCGTGCGCTACTTTAAATTCTCCCTGACCTTATGATCACACCAATAATCTTCTCTTACCTCATCAAACTGTATGTTCTTTACTATAAAATTCTCCTTATAATTTGTATAATCAAATGTACGTCTTA